>CM040190.1:2796427-2821427 GCA_022606455.1 Callitettix versicolor
TATCCGAAACAGACATTTTGGGACAGTTTTCCTCGAGTGCCGCTTTCAAATAGTTTAACAGTTTTAAGTAAATAATGTAATAGTTTTAGAAACCGAGAAAGTATGTGTATCACTTATAAGACACATAAGCTGTTACCCGTCGCGTCTTCGTCCACAATTATAATATCGGTAATAAAATTTGTAGTCGATTTTCAAAAATCAAAATATCTTAACACTTGTCACAAAACTAAATAATTAAGTTGGACTGGGTAAGTAGTATAATGACGTTTAAAATACTTTAAACATTATTCACACCTACCGATATATAGGCTAATAAACGTATAAAACGTCACTGTTGTACAGTAACACACGTCACAAAACTAAATACTAAATAATTAGGTTGGACTGGGTAAGTAGTATAATGACGTTTAAAATACTTTAAACATTAATTATTCACACCTACCGATATATAGTCTAATAAACGTATAAAACGTCACTGTTGTACAGTACCACGTCACAAAACTATAAAACTAAACAATTAGTTGCTGGGTAAGTAGTATAATGACGTTTAAAATACTTTAAACATTAATTATTCACACCTACCGTCACGTATAAAACGTCACTGTTGTACAGTAACACACGTCACAAAACTAAATACTAAATAATTAAGTTGGACTGGGTAAGTAGTATAATGACGTTTAAAATACTTTAAACATTAATTATTCACACCTACCGATATATAGGCTAATAAACGTATAAAACGTCACTGTTGTACAGTAACACACGTCACAAAACTAAATACTAAATAATTAAGTTGGACTGGGTAAGTAGTATAATGACGTTTAAAATACTTTAAACATTAATTATTCACACCTACCGATATATAGCCTAATAAACGTATAAAACGTCACTGTTGTACAGTAACACACGTCACAAAACTAAATACTAAACAATTAAGTTGGACTGGGTAAGTAGTATAATGACGTTTAAAATACATTAACCATTAATTATTCACACCCACCGATATATAGCCTAATAAACGTATAAAACGTCACTGTTGTACAGTAACACACGTCACAAAACTAAATACTAAATAATTAAGTTGGACTGGGTAAGTAGTATAATGACGTTTAAAGTACATTAACCATTAATTATTCACACCTACCGATATATAGTCACCTAACGTATAAAACGTCACTGTTGTACAGTAACACACGTCACAAAACTAAATACTAAACAATTAAGTTGGACTGGGTAAGTAGTATAATGACGTTTAAAATACTTTAAACATTAATTATTCACACCTACCGATATATAGTCACCTAACGTATAAAACGTCACTGCTGTACAGTAACACACGTCACAAAACTAAATACTAAATAATTAAGTTGAACTGGGTAAGTAGTATAATGGTTTTAAATAATTTAAACATTTATTTTTCACATCTACGGACATATAATAAACGAACAAAACGTCACTGTTGTACAGTTAAAAACAAAAATAAATACTAAATAATTAAGTTGGACTGGGTAAGTAGTATAATGGCGTTTTATAAAACGGGAATAGGTCTATGCTCATATCAAGTAACTAACCATGTGTATACCAAATTTCATGTCAATCTGGCCTAGTAGTTAACGCATAATTGAATAACAAACAAACAAACACAAACGTTCCGAATTATAATATGCTTAACATTAAGATTTGCTGTTTAACTTCCAAAGTGACATTGTTGGAATGGAAGGGAAAATTTATAAATAAAGAACAATAAACTTTATTTGAGATCTTAAAATCAGCTTATTTTGAGGCAGTTTAAATAAATCGTGACCTTGAAGTTGGGAAAATAAACACGATTTTTTAAATTTTACTTGTGGCAGCGCAGAAAGAAGCCCACGTAAAAATCACAGGAGATGGAGACCTGCTAAAATTGGCTTTCACATTTTTTTAGCACACCGCAATACTTTCTCCGAGATTGAAATAGTTAACAACATATTTGGTGTGTTGAGATCAAATCTGAACTTCAAAATAGAAGTCCGCGAATAGCTTTATTAACCCAGCCAAAAGTAGGTCTTAAATGTCTGCGGTTTAAAAATATTTCGAACAAAACTATTACAGACCCACAACATTGGTACGTATCCTAATATTTGAGAGGTCGCGTACATACTTATATATACGTGTGCGTGTTGTATTACTAAAGCGGTTGCAATTTTGTTCCGACGTGATGAATATTTGGAACCAAAAGTTGCAAATCAGACCCCAAAATATCGTAACTTTTCCATCACAACAAGTGTGAAAATCTACATGACCACCGAATTTTCTTAGAAGGGACAATCTTGTAGACCCAGACCACAAACTTGAAATGAGCACCGATCCTAACTTCTAGAAAACTTTCTAAGGAGTCGTTAAATTTGTATTTATATTTATTTGTGTGTGTGTGTGTGTGTGTGTGCGTGCGCGCGCATGTGGTGTGTGTGTGTGCGCGCGCGTGGAGCGTGTCGTGTGTGTGTGTGTGTGTGTGTGTGTGTGTGTGTGTGTGTGCGTGTGTGTGTGTGTGTGCGCGCGCGTGTGTTTGTGTGTGTGTGTGTGTGCGCGTATATGCGCGCGTGTGTGTGTGTGTAGCACGCTGTGTGTTCTTACGCGCGTTAGTGTATATGTGTGTCTGGATGTGTGTGTGCGCGCGCGCGTTTGTTTTGCGTGTGTGTGTGTGTAATATGTTAAACTTACAAACTTTGTACAAAAATCGACACTTCGATAACAGCTTGGACAAGTTCGTTAACCAGAAAAATTCGTTCAACATTCTCAAAATGGTGGTTCAAATTTTAATGCTGATTTTAATGCAGATTATGATGGTGAAATTATAATTCTAAAAATGGTTAGATAAAGAAAATCATTCGGGATATTCGCTTCTATCACGTCAGCGAATCAGCTGCGTGACACGAATAATAAAACTGCCAACGTAATTTATTTAGATTTCACTGAAACTATGGTAACGAAAATTAGACTTTCAAAAAAAAGGTAAGACAGAAAACTAAATCTTACAATGCTTCGGGTTTGTTCAAGAACCACTCGCCTATGACAAGCTACTTCACGTTTCAAATTTTGTTTTTTTTGTTATTTTAAGGCGAAAAGCACATTGAGGCTATTATCGCCTTCCTAAATGTAAGTGTGAGTGTAAAGTGTTAAAGTCGTAAAAGTAGTGATGTAAGTATAAGTGTGTTTTAGACTCAGGTACCGCGAGGGACGTCTAAATCCTCTCAATAGGTGCAGCTAGTCGGCACCCCCTGCTGTTAAGTTTTGGACAATCGCTTCCACAAACAAATGCAACGCTACAGCTGCGTGACACGGTGTTTCTAAGTAAATCTCTTCTGGGTTTCTAAATCAGCTGATATCATATCGCGTCATCTTGTATAATGTCAGTCTATTATTTTAAAGCGTTACACGGCTGACTATCCCTTTAAAACGATTAACATTATACGCCTTCGTATACTGTTATAAATGTTACTTTAGCGTCCATTTTCGGATTGTGTGCGTCATAGATCCTAACAAACAAAAATATTCAATATATTTTCGAATTTCCTTTCATTTGGCCAACACCTGACGGCTAGCTTTTTCTGCAACGTTCATTCAAACTTTTAAACTAAACAATAAACGCGCACTCAGCTGTCTCGCTGACGTGAAGGAAGCGATTTTCCAAAAATACTTTTTTACCCTTTTCTGAAACCCTTATCTTACCAACACAAACCACTGCCACATCAAAATCTGCCGCATTAGTATTGTACAAACTTTCAAAATTGCTTTGAAAATACGAAAAAACGAACCCTTACCGCCGTCAAAAAATTTTTTAATTTCAACGGATTTTGAATATTCGGATTTTGAAATTAGCAGTCTTTAACGCCGATTAGAACAGTGATATTACGTTTTCAAAAAATATTCAAGACAAAAACATTATTAATTTGTAAAGATTTGAAATGTCCGCCATTTTGAAACTGTCGAACGTATTTTGCCGTTTAACGAACTCGTCCAAGCTGTTACCGAAATCGCTTTTTGGGCCAAATTTGAATCAAATCGGAACCAAAACAGATTTTAGTACTGTTTATGATGGTAAACAAAAGATATATATATATTTTTTTTTTTTTTATTTTACGCTACAACTAAGTAATAAAACTTATCTAGCAGCTTAAATCTAATAACAGTTAACTATTTGGCGGAATTTAGTCCACTGATTTAAGTCCACCAGATATCCACTGCGGGAAACAAAGTATCATCACTGCACTAAATCTACAGGCTTGGTTCTCTTAAGTCTCCTTATTACCCTGTTGGTACTTGAGATCTGGAGCACTGCTGGATTTTCATGATTAATAAGCTTCTTTAAATGCTTAATTGCTGTAATTTTAATTTCCTCATTTACTGTGTTCATCTTTAAATCTCTGTGGATGTCATCATTCCTAATATACCAAGGGGCGTTAACAATTCCACGTAGCACCTTGTTTTGGAAGTTTTGTATAATTTTAATATTGGATTTCTTTTCTTTTCTTTTGGAAGAAATCCAAAAAGATATATAAAAATTAATTTTGTAAATTTGCTTCCATCTGGAGCGAGGTATTTGCTTGACACGATTAGTAGCATATATCTACAGGGTGGGTAAGGTATAACTGAGAAATGATTTTGTTGTAAACATTACTCAATAAATAAGCGTCAGTATTTACTTAGAATGCAGTAGACGGTAAAAAAACCGCGGCAATAAATTCAAAACTTGTACTTTGTGTCGACGAGGTCATGAGGCGGGGGGGGGGAGTAATTACATTTGAAGTGGGCTGGATTGTGGAGTGGCATTTTCCTTTCTGCACCTAATGTATTCGCGTACACTGTAGTCCTACATTGCTGCAGGCAATGACGTCTGTCTACGCAATGCGACTTGTATCACATTTAGTTTCAAACTGGCGCCATTCACGTGAAGTTTTAACGATAAATTTCCCAATTTATGTAAGTATTTTCGTTATACTTATTATTTTATTGGTGTAGATTAAAAAAAAATCCCTTAGTTCCAGTACTTGGGACTGTTTTGCATATTTTGTCGCAAGAACTAAAACAGGCTACTCGGATTTTGTTAAAATTTTAAGTGTTTCTGTATTTTCCCACGAATGTTTTTTTTTTTTTTTTTTTTTTTTTTTTTTTTTTTTTTTTTTTGTGTTTAACGTCCGACTATTGTGCACACTTGGGCTAATGTAGACGGTAGGATGATTTATAGCGTATGAAAATGCCAAGCCCTCGCCGGGAATCGAACCCGGCTCCTCTGGGTGAAAGCCCAGTACGTTATCCACTAGACCACCGAGGCGGCCTTATTATTATTTTATAATAGGATTGGTGTAGATTAAAAAAAAATCCCTTAGTACTTGGGGGACTGTTTTGCATATTTTGTCGCAAGAACTAAAACAGGCTACTCGGATTTTGTTAAAATTTTAAGTGATTCTGTTTTTTTCCCACGGATGTTTTTTTCCAACTCTTTGCGTAGCCTCGACATTAAAAATAGCTGCAAAAAAGGAGAAATACCCCAAAATACAGACTTCCCGGTGTGCACCCGATCTGTATTCCCCGAAAATTCTGGCTAAGAAGCTATTTATAAAACTTCGGTATCCCGTTAGTACCGAAACGCAAAGTATACCGAAATTCTTTTCAGAAACTAACCAATAAATTAAAATTCTGCAGAAAATTGATTTCTCAAAATCAGTTCTTCGATTTTAATTGAATTTCGCTAAAATTAAGCTTATCGTTCAAGCGAGAATATAAAAATGTAATTAAAAAAATGTACACTTCAAGAGTAAATAAAAAAAATTAAAAATTACAAAAATAAACCCTAGTTTTTTTTCGATTTAATCTGGAACCGTAGTTTTTTTTTCGATTTAATCTGGAACCGTAGTTTTTTTTTCGATTTAATCTGGAACCGTAGTTTTTTTTTTCGATTTAATCTGGAACCGTAGTTTTTCGATTTAATCTGGAACCGTAGTTTTTTTTAATTTAATAAGTGTGGCCGCCATATAACCAAAATTCAACAGATATAACAAAAATTAAAGCAAAATGACGTCACCGATTTTGAGAACTTTGGTCTATTTTTAGCCTTTCTGAATCAGTTTACGACCAACGGATTTTATGGAAATAATTTACCAGTTAGTGCGAAAATCTGTCACGTTTCTACACCATTCACGGCCTATGGCAGCTAAGTTTAATTTACTGTTTTCTTCGCTACTTCGCGGCTATGCAGTACCGTACAGTCCGCGAGATATCCGGTCATTACCTGCAATTCAGGAGGTCCTCCTTCGTCACGTATGAGCAGCAAGTGGCTCTGGCCGTCCAGCATGATCTCCTTCTTGAAGCGACCTCCCTCGGGAGACTCCTCCTGCATGTAGGATCCAGTGAGGTAGCGGTGTACCAGCGCGGACTTGCCTGACGACAGTGAGCCCACTATGCCTAGCCTCAGGTCCGGCACGCTGCGGGATACTGTCCATTCTTGGCTGTTCACGAAGGAATCTGGAACAGTTATTAACTCATTTAATCCACCATTAAATTTAATCTTCAATTAAATAAGCAATTTCGGTTTATAGAACAAATACTAACGGATAATCGAAGATTAAACTTTTATTAATGTACTATGTTGTGTATAATGATCTGCCTTCCCTAGCTTCGTCAATACTACTTTTGTTGACGCGTTTCGGAGAACCTCCATCTTCAAAAACTATATCTATACTCTTTACTTTTGTTGACGAGTTTCGGAGAGCCTCCATCTTCAAAAACTATATCTATACTCATTTTATAGATAGGCCCTATAGAGTATAGATATAGTTTTTGAAGATGGAGGTTCTTCGAAAGAGTAGATATAGTTTTTGAAGATGGAGGTTCTCCGAAACGCGTCAACAAAAGTAGAATTGACGAAGCTAGGGAAGGCAATAGTGACAATAATCTTAGCAGAAAAGAAGAAGAATATAAAAAGAATTTTATTAATGTAATTTACAAACATTTACCGTTGTAAATTTCTATCTGCTAATATTAATTTACTTTAAGTATGATTTAACAACAGTTAAACATTTTGTTTAGGTTAATATACTGGGCCCGCGCGACCTTCCGTAGTTCAAGGGAAAAAGAAACGCTAAATACAGGGTCTATACTGATTTAAAAAAATTATTGAAGATATGTTTACAATTCCTTAATATTCTTCGAAATAGCA
This sequence comes from Callitettix versicolor, assembly GCA_022606455.1. Lineage (NCBI taxonomy): Eukaryota > Metazoa > Arthropoda > Insecta > Hemiptera > Cercopidae > Callitettix > Callitettix versicolor. Next base: position 2,803,623 of record CM040190.1, read on the forward strand.
CCCTTGGGCAGCTACACACTTAAAGTAACGCTGCTGCCATTCACCGTACGCTTTCTGGAAGTCAGCTTCGGGGATGCTGTTGAGAGCCCTCATCGATGTTGTTTGAACGTTCTGAATCGTCCTGAACTGATGTCCCTTCAGTTCTCTTTTCATCCGTGGGAATACAAAAAAGTCAGGTGGGGCCAGATCGGGACTGTGGCGGGGTGCCGCAACGTGGCAACGCCGAATCGGGCCAACAGTTGCCTCACGATGACACGACGCGTTGTCGCGATGCAGCGTCCAGTTGTCGCAGATGGCTGGTCGGACGCGATTCACTCGGCCTCGCAGGCGGGTTAGCACTTGCACCCAGCAGTTCTCTCACTTTGGCCACATTGTCGTCGGTTCGTGCCGTCCGGTGCGATGGTCGTCTTCAACGAGCGCCCTACCTTCTTCAAACAGTTTGTGCCATTCAAAAATACTGCAGTATCCTCGTAAGTTGACTTAACCATTTCTAGGGTCTCGGTTGCCGATTTCCCGAGTTTGACACAAAACTTTATCGAATATCGCTGCTCGATATTTTGCCTCATTTTGTGCATCGATGACGACAAAACACACGCTTCACAATAACCGCTGTCTATACTCAACCAAAACCTGTAGACGACTGCGGCTGGTGTTCCTCTGTTGTTAAGTGTTCCCTTCATCTCGCCCAGCCAGCAGAACCCCTCTCCACAGCTCCGCTCGCGCTACAGAATATCAGTCCTACTACTTTCGGTACAGACCCTGTATACAACAATGTACAGCTAGGAGTTGTACAGTGTTATAGCAACTCTTTGTAAACTATGAAATATAGTTGTAACATATGTGACCTGTGAAATCATAACTTTCCTTGTTAGTACATGAACGAAAAGAAAAAGAGGTTAGACGGTCTTGTATTTTTTTTTTTTTTTTTTTTTTTTTAAATGACATCGCTATTCGTAACTGAACGTCAATATATACTGTTTACTAAAAGCAGATTATTTTCTTTAATAACATTTACATATTAAAACTGGAATAGATTGAAATTCTTTTTATATTCTTCTTCTTTTCTGCTATGGTTATTGTCACTATGTTCAGTATAGTAATCTGCCTTCCCTATAGGAGTATAGATATAGTTTTTGAAGATGGAGATTCTCCGAAACGCGTCAACGAAAGTAGAATTGACGATGCTAGGGAAGATCATTATAATGAACATAGTGAAATAGATTACCTTAACAGATTCTGCTTACAAAACTGATTCGGTCTATAATTATTTCAGTCTTGAATACAAGTAATTAAAATATTACTTCCAACAATATTTTGTCAAACAATCAGCTGTTTTGTTACACAATAACTATTTGATATACATGCCTGCACTGTGCTGCACTCTCACGGGGACAATTTATACTGTTCTTCGGATTTTCTTTACAAATCTTTTATCGGTTTTAAGTCGGTTATATTTTACTGTAAACCTTAACATGGAAAATATCAGGCGTGAGAGTTCCCTTGTGTTCTAACGTACATGTAGGTGCTCCATATATGTAATTCCAATAACACAGTACAACCGATTGGAGTGCTTAGCGTTATAATATGTGAAAAATAAATGATGGATCAGAGCAGCTGTGCTACGTTGTTAGTAAAATAATATTTATTGAATATTTCACGGTTTTTAGATCCTTACCAGTCATTTTTTACTTAGCTACTACACTTTCTGAAAACATATTGCGCTCATTGAAATCGCAGTTTATGAAAAACCAGAGATCACACCTCTGAGCGTTACCTATCGACTGTAATTCAAATTTAAACAAACGAAAAATTTAACCTTATTGTTTTTTAAATAACAAATTCCCCCCCAAAAACATAACCTCAAGTTTTTAAAAAAACACGTTTTTCCCAAAAAAAACATAACCAGTATTTTTTAAACAGCAAGTTTTCCACAAAAGAAAACATAACCTCAGTGTTTTTTAAATAGCAAGTTTTCCCCAAACAAATATAATCGCAGTGTTTTTTAAAATAGAAAATTTCCCCAAAAGACATAACCTCAGTGTTTTTAAATAGCAATTTCCCCCCCAAAAAAAACATAACCTCAGTGTTGTTTAAATAGCAAGTTTTAAAAAAAAAACATAACTTCTGTGTTTTTTAAACAGCAAGTTTTCCACAAAAAAACATAACCTCAGTGTTTTTTTAAACAGCAAGTTTTCCCCAAACAAATATAATCACAGTGTTTTCTAAACAGAAATTTTCCCAGAAGACATAACCTCAGTGTTTTTAAATAGCAATTCCCTCCCCAAAAAACATAACCTCAGTCTTGTTTAAATAGCAAGTTTTACAACACAAAAAAAACATAACCTCAGTGTTTTTTAAACAGCAAGTTTTCCCAAAAAAAAACATAACCTCGGTATTTTTCAAATAGCAAGTTTTCCCAAAAAAACAACCACAGTGTTTTTTTTTAAATAACACGTTTTCCCAAAAAACATAACCTCAGTGTTTTTTAAATAGCAAGTTTTCCTCACTTTAAGCGTTCATATCTTGTAAATGAAAAGTTTAATTGATAAATGCCTAATCCAAACGTGGTAAACAATTCTATTGCTGACAAAAAATTACTTTAAGGTCACCCATTTGAAATTTTTACCCATTCGAAAATGAGCTATCGGAACGTCCGTCAAGCTACGACCCATGAACGGGACTTGAAATGAGCGCCGATCCTGACCCGTGGATCTTTATAAAAATACTTTTACATTCCTTGCCGCAAAATTAAAACTAACGTTGTATAACAAGTGAACTTAACATTGTACCGTCAATGCGACGGACAGCTGAAGTCGTTATTTCTATTGGTACAGTGAGCACTTGATCGGACGGACACAAAACTACCCAGCCTATTAAAAGCTATAAAAATGCTGAACACAACAACTGACCGGAAACCACAAAGTACATCCGCCCCGTCCCGAAGCATGCCACAAGGTATATTCTTGATTACCCAGCTAAAGATCCCGTCGCACTGAACTGATGATTTAGTATTTCACATCCAGGTCGTTGCCACGACTGCCGACGTGATAGAAGCCACTGACGAAGTATTTCTTTTTTTTTTTTATTTTACCCTCTTTTAGAAACCATGATTTCAACATCATAAACAGCATTCGAATTCGCATATATTAGCACAGCAAACTTCCAAATTGTTTTGGAAATACGAAAATGAACCCTGACCGCCGTCAAAGCAAACTACTTAATTTCAACAGATTTTGAAAATTCAAAACTAATTTGTGCAGTTTTTCTAGGCATATACACGTTTCATTTAAGGAAGATGAAATTAGATTTTCAAAAAATACTGAACACTATGAAGTTATGTATTCTCAAGGATCTGTGAAATGGTCACCATTTTGAAACTGTTGGACGAATTTTGGCAACACACACGCACACACAAGCAAAAAACACAATATATACATTATAACAATAACATATAGTGTGCCCCACGTTGAAACTATACATACTTTTCAAAGAAGGTACGATAAATACTATGTGAGAATTGCATCTTTCTGATGTTTGTAGAAGTTGATGTTTTTTTTGTGTTTAACGTCCGACTATTATGCACACTTGGGCTAATGCAGACGATGGGATGATTTGTAGCGTAAAATGCCAAGCCCTGGCTGGGAATCGAACCCGGGTCCTCGGTGTGAAAGCCTAGTACGCTATCAACTAGGCACCGATTCTGCTTTGATGTTTGTAGAAACAAAATGGCTGCCGAAATAAACTTTAAATAACGTCTAAAACTAATTTTGTTATTGTATAAACAAAATTTTATTTTTTAAAAAAATTACATACAAACTAATTAAGAGAAAACTAAATAGCAATGAACATTTCATAAATCTGACCTTTTTTTAAGAATTAACAGCTGTTCAACAATCTGATATAATACTGCAGTGCAGTGAAATTTTCAAAAGGGATAGAATTTATTTATTTCGGCCGCCATTTTGTTTCTACAAACATCAGCCACATGAAATTCTTTAAGAAGTATATATAGTTTCAAAATGATCAATGGAGGATCAAATGCGTAAACCTCTTTGTGGGACACACTGTATATAATAAATGAAGTACAGTACATAATTCACTACCTTACCGGCACGGCTTTGAGCGCTAATTTATAACACAAAATGCTATTTATGAAGGAAACTAACTCATACAACAGACAAGACAGACTTGCGATAATAACTAAAAGTTTATTCATCTAACCGAATACAAAACAAAACAAAACATTCAACATTACATTTTCTGATTGGTGATATTTCTCCGATTTATTTGTGGACTAATAACTTTAACATTTATATTACTGCCTACATAACTTTGAACTTTTTAATTGCCAACTTGTTTAAAACTTATAATTTATTTTTTACTTGACGCTTTTAAGTTTATAAAATTTGGTTCAACGATTTTAATGCTTGGGATCTTTAATTACAATCGTTCTTTAAATTTTCCGGGCTGTTAATTTATTTACTTGTTATAAGTCTTACATGAGTCTACACTGATGTATTTATATGTACATGGAAGGCTGGGGTTAATCTGCGATTTGGGTCTCGGTGGTCGATGTGACTAAAGCACCGGTCAGTCTGCTGGGTCTCTGAAATGCGCACCTCAAGGTTCTTAATTCCCGCCGCAATTACTAGACGGTAATAAAACCCCTTTTGGTGAGTAAATGGTACAAAAACCTCTCCTGGTGAGTAGATAGTACAAAAACCCTTTTCGGTGTGTAGATGGTACAAAAACCATTCCCGGTGTGTAGATGGTACAAAAATCCCACCCGGTGAGTAGATGGTACAAAAATCCCTCCCGGTGAGTAGGTGGTACAAAAATCCCTCCCGATGACTAGGTGGTACAAAAACCCTCCTGGTGAGTAGATGGTACAAAAACCCCTCCCGGTGAGTAGGTGGTACAAAAACCACTCCCGGTGACTAGATGGTACAAAAACCCCTCCCGGTGAGAAGATGGTACAAAAACCCCTCCCGATGTGTAGATGGTACAAAAATCCCTCCCGGTGAGTAGATGGTACAAAAATCCCTCCCGGTGAGTAGGTGGTACAAAAATCCCTCCCTGATGACTAGGTGAGTAGATGGTACAAAAACCCTCCCGGTGAGTAGATGGTACAAAAACCCCTCCCGGTGAGAAGATGGTACAAAAACCCCTCCCGGTGTGTAGATGGTACAAAAATCCCCCCCGGTGAGTAGATGGTACAAAAATCCCTCCCGGTGAGTAGGTGGTACAAAAATCCCTCCCGATGACTAGGTGGTACAAAAACCTTCCCGGTGAGTAGATGGTACAAAAACCCCTCCCGGTGAGTAGATAGTACAAAAACCCTTCCCGGTGTGTAGATGGTACAAAAATCCCCCCCGGTGAGTAGGTGGTACAAAAAATGGTACCCTCCCGGTGAGTAGGTGGTACAAAAACCCCTCCCGGTGACTAGATGGTACAAAAACCCCTCCCGGTGAGTAGATGGTACAAAAACCCCTCCCGGTGACTAGATGGTACAAAAACCCCATTCGGTGACTAGATGGTACAAAAACCCCTCCCGGTGAGAAGATGGTACAAAAACCCCTCCCGGTGTGTAGATGGTACAAAAATCCCCCCCGGTGAGTAGATGGTACAAAAATCCCTCCCGGTGAGTAGGTGGTACAAAAATCCCTCCCGATGACTAGGTGGTACAAAAACCCTCCCGGTGAGTAGATGGTACAAAAACCCCTCCCGGTGAGTAGATAGTACAAAAACCCCATTCGGTGACTAGATGGTACAAAAACTCCTCCCGGTGTGTAGATGGTAGAAAAACCCCTCCCGGTGAGTAGATGGTACAAAAACCCCTCCAGGTGACTAGATAGTACAAAAACCCCTCATGGTGAGTAGATGGTACAAAAACCCCTCCTGGTGACTAGGTGGTACAAAAACCCCTCCTGGTGACTAGATGGTACAAAAACCCCTCCTGGTGAGAAGATGGTACAAAAACCCCTCCCGGTGTGTAGATGGTACAAAAATCCCCCCCGGTGAGTAGATGGTACAAAAATCCCTCCCGGTGAGTAGGTGGTACAAAAACCCCTCCCGATGACTAGGTGGTACAAAAACCCTCCTGGTGAGTAGATGGTACAAAAACCCCTCCCGGTGAGTAGATGGTACAAAAACCCCTCCCGGTGAGTAGATGGTACAAAAACCCCTCCCGGTGTGTAGATGGTACAAAAACCCCTCCCGGTGAGTAGATGGTACAAAAACCCCTCCCAGGTGACTAGATAGTACAAAAACCCCTCCCGGTGAGTAGATGGTACAAAAACCCCTCCCGGTGACTAGGTGGTACAAAAACCCTCCCGGTGAGTAGATGGTACAAAAACCCCTCCAGGTGACTAGATAGTACAAAAACCCCTCCCGGTGAGTAGATGGTACAAAAACTCCTCTCGGTGACTAGATAGTACAAAAACCCCTCATGGTGAGTAGATGGTACAAAAACCCCTCCACGTTACTAGATAGTACAAAAACCCCTCCTGGTGAGTAGATGGTACAAAAACCCCTCCCGGTGACTAGATGGTACAAAACCCCTCCCGGTGACTAGATGGTACAAAAACCCCTCCCGGTGAGTAGATGGTACAAAAACCCCTCCCGGTGAGAAGATGGTACAAAAACCCCTCCCGGTGAGAAGATGGTACAAAAACCCCTCCCGGTGACTAGATGGTACAAAACCCCTCCCGGTGACTAGATGGTACAAAAACCCCTCCTGGTGAGTAGATGGTACAAAAACCCCTCCCGGTGAGTAGATGGTACAAAAACCCCTCCCGGTGACTAGGTGGTACAAAAACCGCTCCCGGTGAGAAGATGGTACAAAAAACCCTCCAGGTGACTAGATAGTACAAAACCCCTCCCGGTGACTAGGTGGTACAAAAACCCCTCTCGGTGACTAGATGGTGCAAAAATCCTCTTTAGGTGACTACATAGCGCAAAAAACCCTCCCGGTGACCAGTTGCAAGAAAACTGTCAGACCCTCAAGTTTCTAACTGAATTTGTGGCTTTCTTTGTCGGAGGTGTTTATTCCAATAAAAACACTACGTGACTTAAGTGACTTTAACCATGCAATATTTGCATTATATGATCCTAAACGACCTTCTCTTCTCATAAAGTGATCTAGAGGGCAGGATCGGCGCTCATCTCAAGGTCTCTGGGTCTTACCATGATAACCAATACCTTATGTTCCAATGGAATGTCGTTAATTGTCAAAACCAATAGCCTCCGTAAAACAAGTTTTAGTCGACCAAACCACAAACATAGACACAAAAAATGTCAAAATCTAAAAGCCTCACTAACACTAGAGTAAACAGTAATGAAACATCTAATTTTAGACCAACTCAGTACTTTCTCTTCGTTAATTAAACGGTCTAATCACCCAATTGACACTCTCAGTTAATTACCCGTACTTAGTTAAACATGTGTTATCTTATCGTACGCGATAACACTGTATGTAGGCTAGGCCTGAATAGTCTATAAGCCGGCTTAGGCAGAAACTGAACAAAAACTTTGCACAAACTTTCACACATTAGGAAACACACACACACACACACACACACACACACACACACACACACACACACACACACACACACACACACACACACACACACACACACACACACACACACACACACACACACACACACACACACACACACACACACACACACACACACACACACACACACACACACACACACACACACACACACACACACACACACACACACACACACAGTCGATAACTATTTTTCTGGTTAAAGTACAAACTAAAGCAAGTGGGAATTCACTTTAGCAAATGTTCCTCTCGATTTGTCTTGCAACAATGAATGTTTACTGATTTTCAAAAATCTCACGATCTTTCCACAAAAAATTAAAACTGTTCATCTTTCCTGCCACCAACTGTTACGTTTGGTATTGTTCTCTGAAATCGCATACAATTTTGAACAAATTACAATTTTTATCAGTAAAAATACTAACGCATTTATTTAGTTTGAAAAGCAGAAAAGTTGTTTTCGAAACAAAACCTGAAATAATTCACAACACTATTGTCGGATTGTAAAGCGTAAAAATTTGTCAAACTATCAAAAAATGTGCACTTGTGAGAAAATTTCAAAACACGAATGCGAGGAAGTTCCCGAAATGTGTAGCACTCTTCGCAGTCCTTGGACTTGGCAAAATTCTGAATTCGTTAAGAATGCCACACAATGGAAATACCCTCAGCATCGCTTCGCCTGTCTGCCACGAAATGTAAGTACAATAACGGGGGAAACGATCAATAAACTTAAAATTTATAAACTAAATCAAAACTACTTTAAGCGAAATTCTATATTGTTATTCAGCATTATTTGCTAAAACATTAACGGGGCTAGAGGAAAATTATGGGGGAGGGGTGAACATTTTCAAAGGGGGTTTAAGGACTGACTATTTCGAGTAGGGTACCGAATTTAAAAAAAAACAACGGTGAATCTGAAGTTGGCTTTGTTATCGAAACACTTCAAGTTTTTCAGCCTTTAAAGGGGAAAACCGCAAATTTTGAAATTGTTAGCTTCAATCTGAATTTGACATTTAAGGTACGAACACATATTGAAAATTGTAGGCTGAACCATAATGCCACGTGAAAAGTACATTTTTGTAAAATTTAAGGCTTTCAAAAGGTTGAAACCCTTGAAGTTTGAATTTGAATAGATCATATAGGGTATTAAACAAGAATTTTCCCTCTTAATGTCACTGAAATTGCGACTTTTTTAGTTTTACTGTGTTAACAGTACTTCCACAAAGAGCAGGGTATGACATGTACACAAATTTCATAAAACGTTTTAGTTTGATTTGGTTTCACCTTTGATAATGCCACGGTAGAGGTGCTCACAGTACAGGAAGGAAGGCTTACCACTACATCATTTCTCTACCCCTCCCTCACCTGTTGAATCCACCTCCTAACTCAAGCAGCTGTTCACACCTACAAGCACGCATTCACACATGCGCGCGCACACACGCATTCACACAGACGCGCGCGCGCACACACGCACACGCGCCACACACACGCAAGCAAGCACGCACCCACTCAAGCGCGCGTGCGCGCGCACACACACACACGCATACAAAACACACATACACACGCGCGCACGCACGCACAATCGCGTGCACACACGCTCACACGCACACACACCCACACACATACAAAACACACATACACACGCACGCACACCACACACACATACACACGCACGTACGCACACGCTCACACGCGCGAAGACACATACACGCAAACGCGCGCGCGCGCACACACACACACACACACACACACACACACACACACACACACACATACACACACGCGCTCGCGTACACACACACACACATACACAGTTGGGTACAGTTGGTTTTGTCCAAGTTTACAGATGCTGTATGTGGTATATACACTGCTTATTGCACTTTACACATCCATGCAGCTATCTCAACGACGTGTTCGAAGCGAATTTTCAAAAACATTTTTACACTACAACAAAATACAAAAGTGATCCATGACAGCCGTCGTCAAAATGTTTTTTTTTTAATTTCAACGGATTTTTAAAATGAAAAATTCTAATTTGTGCAGTTTTTAATGCTGATTACAATGGTTACATCGGATTTTCAAAGGATATTTAAAGATTTGACTGGCCGCCATTTTGAAACTGTTGAGCGAATTTTGCTGATTAATGAAGTTGTCTAAGCTGTGTATCAAAATCGATTTGTGAGCCAAGTTTGAATAAGAATCGACGCACATTGCGGACGTGAATGTGTGCGCGCGAAAATTAATTTTATTTGTTAATACTAAATGTGATTTAGCAGTCTGCTTAGGGCAGAACGTCCCTTTGACTTATGAAAGCTTTCAAATTTGTCCAGTGTTAAAACAGCTACGTTGACACGCATGCGCACAGTGTGACAAATTCATCCGTTTTTAGTGATTTGAGGCAAATAAACGCGCGACTCAAGTCTGCACTTCAACAACTTTTTAAACAAATTTATTTGTTGAACTCTAGACCTCATTTTGGCTTTACGGTGTCCCAGACCATCCGTTGGAGCCCCTCGTGGTTATAACTACGACTCGCCCACTGACATTTACGTTCCCTTTTTGCCGCAAAACAAGAGACAGTTGGCAACCCCGCCATCATGCACATTACAACTTCATCATGGGAAAGTGAAATACACTATTGGGAAATATTTCTCCTGTATATTTGTAGCGACATATGACGAGGTGGGTGACCTCATTTTGCCGGCGCGATGCCAACGTGACTTGCCTATATTTACAATCTGTCTGTCTGTCTGTCTGCAACGCTACCGAGGAATAAGGTTACCGCACCGGCTCACCCCTTTAGTCCTGATATTGGAAAAACATTGCACACACATTTTCATATTCACCTGTAATTTACAAGCAAGTTCGAAGTTAAGCAAGACGTAGGCCTGTCAGTGGCCTAAGCACCAGACGGGGTTAAAAGTTAATTTGTTTGCACCAGATCCGTAAATATTTTACATTTTATTTCACCGACCGGTCTGGCACACGAAACAAAACACCTGAGTTTAAGACTTTATAACGTTCCAATCGGTTATTATAGAAAAAAATCCTCAGGGGTGCGGACTAGCTGCACCTATTGAGAGGATTTAGACGTCCCTCGCGGTACCCGAGTCTAACACACAGAAAACCCCTGAGTTTAGGACTTTATAACGTTCCAATCGGTTATTATAGAAAAATCCTCAGGGGTGCGGACTAGCTGCACCTATTGAGAGGATTTAGACGTCCCTCGCGGTACCCGAGTCTAACACACAGAAAACCCTGAGTTTAGGACTTTATAACGTTCCAATCGGTTATTATAGAAAAATCCGCAGGGGTGCAGACTAGCTGCACCTATTGAGAGGATTTAGACGTCCCTCATGGTACCCGAGTCTAACACACAGAAAACACCTGAGTTTAGGACTTTATAACGTTCCAATCGGTTATTATAGAAAAAATCCTCAGGGGTGCGGACTAGCTGCACCTATTGAGAGGATTTAGACGTCCCTCGCGGTACCCGAGTCTAACACACAGAAAACCCCTGAGTTTAGGACTTTATAACGTTCCAATCGGTTATTATAGAAAAAATCCGCAGGGGGTGCAGACTAGCTGCACCTATTGAGAGGATTTAGACGTCCCTCGCGGTACCCGAGTCTAACACACAGAAAACCCCTGAGTTTAGGACTTTATAACGTTCCAATCGGTTATTATAGAAAAAATCCTCAGGGGTGCGGACTAGCTGCACCTATTGAGAGGATTTAGACGTCCCTCGCGGTACCCGAGTCTAACACACAGAAAACCCCTGAGTTTAGGACTTTATAACGTTCCAATCGGTTATTATAGAAAAAATCCTCAGGGGTGCGGACTAGCTGCACCTATTGAGAGGATTTAGACGTCCCTCGCGGTACCCGAGTCTAACACACAGAAAACCCCTGAGTTTAGGACTTTATAACGTTCCAATCGGTTATTATAGAAAAATCCTCAGGGTGCGGACTAGCTGCACCTATTGAGAGGATTTAGACGTCCCTCGCGGTACCCGAGTCTAACACACAGAAAACACCTGAGTTTAGGACTTTATAACGTTCCAATCGGTTATTATAGAAAAATCCGCAGGGGTGCAGACTAGCTGCACCTATTGAGAGGATTTAGACGTCCCTCAGGTACCCGAGTCTAACACACAGAAAACCCCTGAGTTTAGGACTTTATAACGTTCCAATCGGTTATTATAGAAAAAATCCTCAGGGGTGCGGACTAGCTGCACCTATTGAGAGGATTTAGACGTCCCTCAGGGTACCCGAGTCTAACACACAGAAAACACCTGAGTTTAGGACTTTATAACGTTCCAATCGGTTATTATAGAAAAATCCGCAGAGGGTGCGGACTAGCTGCACCTTTTGAGAGGATTTAGACGTCCCTCGCGGTACCCGAGTCTAACACACAGAAAACCCCTGAGTTTAGGACTTTATAACGTTCCAATCGGTTATTATAGAAAAAATCCTCATGGTGAGTAGATGGTACAAAAACTCCTCCCGGTGAGAAGATGGTACAAAAACCCCTCCACGTTACTAGATAGTACAAAAACCCCTCCTGGTGAGTAGATGGTACAAAAACCCCTCCCGGTGACTAGATGGTACAAAAACCCCTCCCGGTGACTAGATGGTACAAAAACCCCTCCCGGTGAGTAGGTGGTACAAAAACCCCTCCCGGTGAGAAGATGGTACAAAAACCCCTCCCGGTGAGAAGATGGTACAAAAACCACTCCCGGTGACTAGGTGGTACAAAAACCCCTCCCGGTGACTAGGTGGTACAAAAACCCCTCCCGGTGAGAAGATGGTACAAAAACCCCTCCCGGTGAGAAGATGGTACAAAAACCCCTCCCGGTGACTAGGTGGTACAAAAACCCCTCCCGGTGAGAAGATGGTACAAAAAAACCCTCCAGGTGACTAAATAGTACAAAAAACCCTCCTGGTGACTAGATGGTACAAAAACCCCTCTCGGTGACTAAATGGTGCAAAAATCCTCTTTAGGTGACTACATAGCGTAAAAAACCCACCCGGTGACCAGTTGCAAGAAAACTATCAGACCCTCAAGTTTCTAACTGAATTTGTGGCTTTCTTTGTCGGAGGTGTTTATTCCAATAAAAACACTACGTTTTTTAAGCGACTTTAACCATGCAATATTTGCATTATATGATCCTAAACGACCTTCTCCTCTCATAAAGTGATCTAGAGGGCAGGATCGGCGCTCATCTCAAGGTCTCTGGGTCTTACCATGATAACCAATACCTTATGTTCCAATGGAATGACGTTAATTGTCAAAACCAATAGCCTCCGTAAAAAGTTTTAGTCAACCAAACCACAAACATAGACACAAAAAATGTCAAAATCTAAAAGCCTCACTAACACTAGAGTAAACAGTAATGAAAGATCTAATTTTAGACCAACTCAGTACTTTCTCTTCGTTAATTAAACGGTCTAATCACCCAATTGACACTCTCAGTTAATTACCCGTACTTAGTTAAACATGTGTTATCTTATCGTACGCGATAACACTGTATGTAACACTGTAGTGTAGGCTATAGGCCTGAATAGTCTATAAGCACACACACAGGCAGAAACTGACACACAAACACTTTGCACAACACACACACACACACACACAACACACACACACACACACACACACACACACACACACACACACACACACACAGGCAGAAACTGAACACAAACTTTGCACAAACTTTCACACACACACACACATTAGGACACACACACACACACACACACACACACACACACACACACACACACACACACACACACACACACACACACACACACACACACACACACACACACACACACACACACACACACACACACACACACACACACACACACACACACACACACACACACACACACACACACACACACACACACACACACACACAGTGTCGATAACTATTTTTCTGGTTAAAGTACAAACTAAAGCAAGTGGGAATTCACTTTAGCAAATGTTCCTCTCGATTTGTCTTGCAACAATGAATGTTTACTGATTTTCAAAAATCTCACGATCTTTCCACGAAAAATTAAAACTTTTCATCTTTCCTGCCACCAACTGTTACGTTTGGTGTTGTTCTCTGAAATCGCATACAATTTTGAACAAATTACAATTTTTATCAGTAAAAATACTAACGCATTTATTTAGTTTGAAAAGCAGAAAAGTTGTTTTCGAAACAAAACCTGAAATAATTCACAACACTATTGTCGGATTGTAAAGCGTAAAAATTTGTCAAACTATCAAAAAATGTGCACTTGTGAGAAAATTTCAAAACATGAATGCGAGGAAGTTCCCGAAATGTGTAGCACTCTTCGCAGTCCTTGGACTTGGCAAAATTCTGAATTCGTTAAGAATGCCACACAATGGAAATACCCTCAGCATCGCTTCGCCTGTCTGCCACGAAGTGTAAGTACAATAACGGGGGAAACGATCAATCAACTTAAAATTTATAAACTAAATCAAAACTACTTTAAGCGAAATTATATATTGTTATTCAGCATTATTTGCTAAAACATTAACGGGGCTAGAGGAAAATTATGGGGGAGGGGTGAACATTTTCAAAATGGGTTTAAGGACTGACTATTTCGAGTAGGGTACCGAATTTAAAAAAAAACAACGGTGAATCTGAAGTTGGCTTTGTTATCGAAACACTTCAAGTTTTTCAGCCTTTAAAGGGGAAAACCGCAAATTTTGAAATTGTTAGCTTCAATCTGAATTTGACATTTAAGGTACGAACACATATTGAAAATTGTAGGCTGAACCATAATGCCACGTGAAATGTACATTTTTGTAAAATTTAAGGCTTTCAAAAGGTTGAAACCCTTGAAGTTTGAATTTGAATAGATCATATAGGGTATTAAACAAGAATTTTCCCTCTTAATGTCACTGAAATTGCGACTTTTTTTAGTTTTACTGTGTTAACAGTACTTCCACAAAGAGCAGGGTATGACATGTACACAAATTTCATAAAACGTTTTAGTTTGATTTGGTTTCACCTTTGATAATGCCACGGTAGAGGTGCTCACAGTACAGGAAGGAAGGCTTACCACTACATCCTTTCTCTACCCCTCCCTCACCTGTTGAATCCACCTCCTAACTCAAGCAGCTGTTCACACCTACAAGCACGCATTCACACATGCGCGCGCACACACGCATTCACACAGACGCGCGCGCACACACACGCACACGCGCCACACACACGCAAGCAAGCACGCACCCACTCAAGCGCGCGTGCGCGCGCACACACACACACGCATACAAAACACACATAAACACGCACACGCTCACACACGCGCGCACGCACGCACAATCGCGTGCACACACGCTCACACGCACACACACCCACACACAAACAAAACACACATACACACGCACGCACACCACACACACATACACACGCACGTACGCACACGCTCACACGCGCGCGCGCACACACACGCGATCACACGCACACGCGCGCGCACATACACGCACACGCGCGCGCACACACACACACACACACACGTACAAAACACATACACACGCGCTCGCGTACACACACACACATACACAGTTGGGTACAGTTGGTTTTGTCCAAGTCCACAGATGCTGTATGTGGTATATACACTGCTTATTGCACTTTACACATCCATGCAGCTATCTCAACGACGTGTTCGAAGCGAATTTTCAAAAACATTTTTACACTACAACAAAATACAAAAGTGATCCATGACAGCCGTCGTCAAAATGTTTTTTTTTAATTTCAACGGATTTTTAAAATGAAAAATTCTAATTTGTGCAATTTTTAATGCTGATTACAATGGTTACATCGGATTTTCAAAAGATATTTAAAGATTTGACTGGCCGCCATTTTGAAACTGTTGAGCGAATTTTGCTGATTAATGAAGTTGTCTAAGCTGTGTATCAAAATCGATTTGTGAGCCAAGTTTGAATAAGAATCGACGCACATTGCGGACGTGAATGTGTGCGCGCGAAAATTAATTTTATTTGTTAATACTAAATGTGATTTAGCAGTCTGCTTAGGGCAGAACGTCCCTTTGAATTATGAAAGCTTTCAAATTTGTCCAGTGTTAAAACAGCTACGTTGACACGCATGCGCACAGTGTGACAAATTCATCCGTTTTTAGTGATTTGAGGCAAATAAACGCGCGACTCAAGTCTGCACTTCAACAACTTTTTAAACAAATTTATTTGTTGAACTCTAGACCTCATTTTGGCTTTACGGTGTCCCAGACCATCCGTTGGAGCCCCTCGTGGTTATAACTACGACTCGCCCACTGACATTTACGTTCCCTTTTTGCCGCAAAACAAGAGACAGTTGGCAACCCCGCCATCATGCACATTACAACTTCATCATGGGAAAGTGAAATACACTATTGGGAAATATTTCTCCTGTATATTTGTAGCGACATATGACGAGGTGGGTGACCTCATTTTGCCGGCGCGATGCCAACGTGACTTGCCTATATTTACAATCTGTCTGTCTGTCTGTCTGCAACGCTACCGAGGAATAAGGTTACCGCACCGGCTCACCCCTTTAGTCCTGATATTGGAAAAACATTGCACACACATTTTCATATTCACCTGTAATTTACAAGCAAGTTCGAAGTTAAGCAAGACGTAGGCCTGTCAGTGGCCTAAGCACCAGACGGGTTAAAAGTTAATTTGTTTGCACCAGATCCGTAAATATTTTACATTTTATTTCACCGACCGGTCTGGCACACGAAACAAAACACCTGAGTTTAAGACTTTATAACGTTCCAATCGGTTATTATAGAAAAAATCCTCAGGGGGTGCGGACTAGCTGCACCTATTGAGAGGATTTAGACGTCCCTCGCGGTACCCGAGTCTAACACACAGAAAACCCCTGAGTTTAGGACTTTATAACGTTCCAATCGGTTATTATAGAAAAAATCCTCAGGGGTGCGGACTAGCTGCACCTATTGAGAGGATTTAGACGTCCCTCGCGGTACCCGAGTCTAACACACAGAAAACCCCTGAGTTTAGGACTTTATAACGTTCCAATCGGTTATTATAGAAAAAATCCGCAGGGGGTGCAGACTAGCTGCACCTATTGAGAGGATTTAGACGTCCCTCGCGGTACCCGAGTCTAACACACAGAAAACACCTGAGTTTAGGACTTTATAACGTTCCAATCGGTTATTATAGAAAAAAATCCTCAGGGGTGCGGACTAGCTGCACCTATTGAGAGGATTTAGACGTCCCTCGCGGTACCCGAGTCTAACACACAGAAAACCCTGAGTTTAGGACTTTATAACGTTCCAATCGGTTATTATAGATAAATCCTCAGGGGTGCAGACTAGCTGCACCTATTGAGAGGATTTAGACGTCCCTCGCGGTACCCGAGTCTAACACACAGAAAACCCCTGAGTTTAGGACTTTATAACGTTCCAATCGGTTATTATAGAAAAAATCCTCAGGGGGTGCGGACTAGCTGCACCCATTGAGAGGATATAGACGTCCCTCGCGGTACCCGAGTCTAACACACAGAAAACCCCTGAGTTTAGGACTTTATAACGTTCCAATCGGTTATTATAGAAAAATCCTCAGGGGTGCGGACTAGCTGCACCTATTGAGAGGATTTAGACGTCCCTCGCGGTACCCGAGTCTAACACACAGAAAACCCCTGAGTTTAGGACTTTATAACGTTCCAATCGGTTATTATAGAAAAAATCCTCAGGGGTGCGGACTAGCTGCACCTATTGAGAGGATTTAGACGTCCTCAGGTACCCGAGTCTAACACACAGAAAACACCTGAGTTTAGGACTTTATAACGTTCCAATCGGTTATTATAGAAAAATCCGCAGGGGTGCAGACTAGCTGCACCTATTGAGAGGATTTAGACGTCCCTCGCGGTACCCGAGTCTAACACACAGAAAACCCCTGAGTTTAGGACTTTATAACGTTCCAATCGGTTATTATAGAAAAAATCCTCAGGGGTGCGGACTAGCTGCACCTATTGAGAGGATTTAGACGTCCCTCGCGGTACCCGAGTCTAACACACAGAAAACACCTGAGTTTAGGACTTTATAACGTTCCAATCGGTTATTATAGAAAAAATCCGCAGAGGGTGCGGACTAGCTGCACCTTTTGAGAGGATTTAGACGTCCCTCGCGGTACCCGAGTCTAACACACAGAAAACCCCTGAGTTTAGGACTTTATAA
>CM040190.1:2826427-2836427 GCA_022606455.1 Callitettix versicolor
TATACGTTACAGTGGTTCAAATTGCACAAAGAAATCATTTTACAAAATATCTGTTTTATTTTATATGCACCACACGCATGCGCACTGGTCTCAGAAGACAACATGGTTTGAAATTTTACTTAATAAAAGTAATAATATAACTTGTTCAAGTTTTTGTGTCGAATAAAAAAAATACTAAACATTAATCAAGTCATGTGCTGGGCTGTTACAGATGATCGATGCATTTCACGAAGCATACACAAAGCTTGTACTGCAGTGCTGTAGTTGTTTGTTCCTTTGTTGCCTTACAAAAGAAAACAAAATGAGCTAAACTGAACTGCATGGAATACTTAGAGTATTAAAACACGGTAAGAAATTCTGCAATTTTTTTTTAAACAATTAAAAAACAGCTCTTCCCCTCCCAAAAAACCAAAATGAACAGCCGGGTTTGTTTTCTTTGTTCTATTTACTCTTGAGCAGTAAATTATTTTTCTTACGAATTCCGTACAGACTCGAATTACGCGTGTTTTTACATGGCCAGGGTTTGAAGGAAATCTATTGAACCGATTGTGAGAAAATCAGGATTTTTTTACACAGCTTCAGAATCGTATTCCGCGAAAAATAACTAAGAAAGTTCGTGCAATGTTTCTGACATCGTCAGACTGTTACTGTTCAGCTGATGGTTGAATTAAGTAACACGCTTGGTAACTGTTACTACTGAAGGTCAACTTTGAAAAAGTACCGCGGAAACCCTGTTTGAATAACGACTTGGATCCGTGCACCTGGACGTTAACAGCTGGCCGTGTCCCCCCCCCTGACTATCCAAGAAGGTGATACGATGATACCGTGCACTGTGCCGAGTGCGCTATGGAATAGTCCGTATACATTCTATGATCAAGTCTAAGCGTAAAAACTGTGCTAACTTTCATTTAAAAAGTCCGTAAATAAATTTTAAACTACTGTGCAATCCTTTAATAAAATGTGTTCAAAAAGTAATAAACTTTTCTTTGGTAGGAATTACTTGTAGGCTACTGTAATCGAAAGCATCATTGCGTATTTACGCGTAATATTAATCGAACTGAGACGTTAATGAATCTTCGAACTATTTTTATTGAAAAACAAACGAAAATATCTAATAATAACGTTTAAAGAAGTAATTATCGAAACAAAACGGAGGACAATTTAATGTCAGCTGTTACATAAACACCTGCCTCCTTGATCAAATGGCCTAGAAATTAGGCTATGTCTACCTGAAAGTTGATTTGGCTGAACAAATACAGCCTACAAATAATGTCCATCAGTTACAAATCATCTTCCGCCAAACAGTTGATTTACTTCAATAAAAAACCTACAAATTATCTCCGACAAGCAGCAGAATTATTTGCAGAAATAACTTGCTCCGACAACAGCTGAATTACTTAAACAAATAACATAAACAATTACGTTCGAAATATTTGAAGAATTAACCTACAAATTACAATATCTGACAAACGGCTGAAATATTTGAACAAATAACCTACAAATTATCTCCAACAAACTGCTGACATTTGAACAAATAACCTACAAATTATCTCCGACAAACTGCTGACATTTGAACAAATAACCTACAAATTATCTCCGACAAACACCTGACTTATTTGAACAAATAACCTACAAATTATCTCCGACAAACTGCTGACATTTGAACAAATAACCTACAAATTATCTCCGACAAACAGCTAACTTATTTGAACAAATAACCTACAAATTATCTCCGACAAACAGCTAACTTTTGAACATATAAGTTACAAATTATCTCCGACAAACAACTGACTTATTTGAACAAATAACCTACAAATTATCTCCGACAAACAGCTGACTTATTTGAACAAATAACCTACAAATTATCTCCGACAAACATTCGGAAAATAAGTGTACTTATTTGATCAAATAACCTACAAATTACTTCCGACAAACAACTGACATTTGAACAAATAACCTGCAAATTATCTCCCGATAAACAGCTGACTTACAAACAATATCTGATAAACGACTGAATTATTTGAACAAATAACCTACAAATTATCTCTGACAAACAGCTGACTTATTTGAACAAATAACCTACAAATCATGTCCAACCAACAGCTAACTAATGAGAACAAATAACTTACAAATTATCTCCGACAAACAGCTGACTTATTCGAACAAGTAATCTACAATGTATATCCGACAAACAGCTGACTTATTCGAACAAATAACCTACAAATCATGTCCAACCAACAGCTAACTAATGAGAACAAATAACTTACAAATTATCTCCGACAAACAGCTGACTTATTCGAACAAGTAATCTACAATGTATATCCGACAAACAGCTGACTTATTCGAACAAGTAATCTACAATGTATATCCGACAAACAGCTGACTTATTTGAACAAATAACCTACAAATCATGTCCAACCAACAGCTAACTAATGAGAACAAATAACTTACAAATTATCTCCGACAAACAGCTGACTTATTCGAACAAGTAATCTACAATGTATATCCGACAAACAGCTGACTTATTCGAACAAGTAATCTACAATGTATATCCGACAAACAGCTGACTTATTCGAACAAGTAACCTACTATTTATATCGGACAAACAGATGATTTATGGTTTAAACAAAATATTTCCATCAGCCCCTTGACTAATTTTAAAAATAATAATCCTTTTGTTTTGTTAACAATGTTTTTTTTTTGTTATTTTAAGGCGAAAAGCACAATTAGGCTATTACCGCCTCCTTAAATGTAAGTGTGTGTGTTAGACTCGGGTACACACTTCTAAATCCTACGTGGAACCGAGTCTAAATCCTCTCAATAGGTGCAGCTAGTCTGCACCCCCTGCAGGTACATGTCGTTATCACAGGGTAAACTTTCTACTATGAGTGTAGCGTTAGAGAGACAGTTCGCAACCTACTTTGACAATGTGTCTAAGTTAGGTTAGGTGAATAGAGGCAAGTCCCCTACGCCGTTACAAACACGATGGTCAGAGGTGATGTACTTACGCAACCACTAAACCGATGAGGGCAATGCGGGACACGACCGAAACAACGACACTCGGTAAGGTAAGTTGAAAATTTAATAAGAGATTATCGAAAATGGCTCGAATGATTTATTTGTACCTTAAAATACTGTAAGATTAAAAAGTTTAAACAATCTTTATTCGCGCCATTTTGAAACGGACAACGGGATTTTTTTGGTTGACGAAAAACGTACCCTTGCTCTTAGGCTCCTACATTTCTCAACCGATCACAACCAAAAATACCACATTGGCACACATACCAGAAATTTCCCTAGAAAGAGCACTGTGAGGTTTTTAATATATTTTAATGCCATTAAACTACTTACCCAGCCCAACTTTAATAATCAACGTACAGCGAGACTATAACTAGAGACTTGAAATTTTCGCCTTCTTTAAACAATGTCGATTAGCACTAAGAAAGGATTTTGCAAACATTTGATTTCAACGCCATTAAACTACTTACCCAGTTCAACTTTAATAATCAACGTACAGCCAAGACTGTTATAGCTAAAGGCTTAAAATTTTCAGGCTACCTTCTTACAACAATGTCAAGGTGCACCAAAAAAGGATTTTGCAAAAGTATGATTTTAACGCCATTTAACTACTTACACAGTCTAACTTTAATAATAAGCTGATACCTTAATAGTAAAAGATTTGAAACTAAAAATATTGTTTATCGAGGTGTATTAAACAGTATTTAGGCTCTTACCTAGACAAAAAAGTATCACATTTAAAAATTGTAGATACCCTTAATCTTTTTAAATGAATAAACATTTTAATACATTGTTGTTTTTCTACTAATAACATCACTGTTGCAAAAACATTTCTTTCCCGTGCAACGCCGTGTACTTCAGCTAGTTATCATTAAATTTAACTATTGTGGCTGGATTTGTCAAAATATCGAAAAGCTCATTCGTGTTAAAGTACTAAATGTTGTTAAAGTTTGGATATTTGCATCACGTGATCAAACAACCCGCTTATTAGTAACCAGGCCGCAAACATTTGAAATCCATTGTAACTACACGAGTTTCAGGATCTGACCCAAATGAACTCACCCTATGCACAACATGTTTTATAACTAGTTTTACTTTCAACTCTTATATTTCTGTTGCGAACTGCCTATGTTTACGAAATACTTTCTATATACTATATACGAGGTGTGTTCAGAAAGTAACGAGAATTTTTAAATTTCGCGGGCTTGGAGAGTCCGATTGTCAAATATTTTTTTTATAATGGTATACATGCCCTTGAAGTATGATAAAACTTTCAGCTGTTTTTATTGTTGACTTTGTCTGTGACAGCCACTAAGGTTAGACGTGTTTTTATGAGCTCGGCGATTTTCGTTTCTTAAAAGAAATGGATCAAAGAATTTGTATCAAATTTTGCATAAAGAATGGAATAAAGTGTAACAAAGTGTGTGAAATGTTAACAAAGGCCTATGGCGAGTCTGCTATGAGTAAAGCAAGAGTTTACGAGAGACGTTGAAGATGACGAACGCCCTGGACGCCCCAGCACATCAACAACCGATGAAAAAGAAATGGTTATGAACAATCGCCGAATCACAATTAGAGAGGTCGCTGATGACGTTAGCATATCGATTGGATCATGTCATGACATTGTTTCTAATGTTTTGTGTATGAAACGCGTGGCAGCAAAATTCGTTCAAAAATTGTTGAATTTTGAACAAAAACAGCGGCGAATGGAAGTTGCTCAGGAGTCACTAAATGAAGTCAACGACGATGCAGAATTACTGAAACGTATTATAACAGGTGACGAAACATGGCTTTACGGATATGACGTCGAAACCAAGGCTCAATCATCCCAGTGGAGGCATTCTGGCTCGCCAAGACCGAAAAAGGCTCGACAAGTTAGGTCGAACGTGAAGGTTATGCTCACTGTGTTCTTCGATATTAATGGCATAGTGCATCATGAATTCCTGCCACCAGGTGAAACGGTCAATAAGGAGTACTACCTACAAGTTCAACGTCATTTGTGTGAAGCGATCCGAAAAAAACGCCCGGATCTGTGGAAAAACAATTCATGGCTTTTGCACCACGATAATGCATCAGCTCACACTTCATTGCTTGTTCGTGAATTTTTGGCCAAAAACAGTACTGTAACGATGCCCCAGCCTCCATATTCGCCAGACATGGCTCCGTGTGACTTTTTCCTATTTCCAAAAATAAAGAGAACCTTAAAGGACCGTCGTTTTACAGCCGTAGATGACCTTAAAAAGCGCATCGCTGAAAGAACTAAAGGCTTTCTCAAAGATCGAGTTTGAGAAGTGTTTCGAGGATTGGAAGAAGTTGCAATCACAATGCTAGCACAAGTGCATAATCTCCAATGGGGACTATTTTGAAGGCGACAACATCAATATAGAAGAATTAATATTTTGTTCAAAAAATTAAAATTCTCGTTACTTTCAGAACACACCTTGTGTATATATGCAACGTACGTCCATGATTTTTCGATCATATACTGAGGCTAGACGGTACTTCAAGTGGGCATTCAAAGTTTTAAGTTCGAGCCACAGTTACTGCCGTTGCTTTACCCTTACCGTTAACGCTAACTTGAACACACGTATCCAACAAGAATACACAATCCTTACCAGATTTCCGTTTCTCCTGTACAGCCAGGGACTTGGACCGCTTGACCCTGAGAGAACGTCTTCGCAAGGACCTGAGGAAGGACTCTGCAGGTAGTTTCAGTTTTACCGGAGTCTCGGGAGCCTTCCTGTCGGCGGGTATCAGCCACTTCGCCACTAACATTGTCATGCCTCGCTTTATTAACACTTCACAGTTGTATAGCAGCACATTGTCTATAACACCTGCAGCACTGCAGCACAATACAATGTAACACTATTCTCTTTCTTTTTAAAGTTAAGTATTACCGCACACCACAATATTCCTTTCGCCTTACACGTTTTAAATAAATTTTTTTGTCCGCAACGTCAGCATAAATTGGAATGTTACCCTTAAAATTACACTAACAATAAGAAACGTACTGTGACAGATGTCATGTTAACTGTTTTAATTTCCACGTCATGTAAACATTAAAAACACTTTGCAGCAATTAAGACAGTGCAACTAGGCGTGTATTTAAAATTACGTAAAATTTCAAATCATATTTTTCACGTCCTCTATACTTACTGTAATATTTCTTACAGTAAGAAAATAGTAAGAAATAATTGTTTGCGTGCGCGCGCGCGCGTTTGTGTGTGTGTGCGTGTGTGTGTGTGTGTGTGCGCGCGTGTGTGTGTGTGCGCGCGCGCTCGCCCTCGCTCGTGCGTGCGTGTGTCTGTGTGAGTGCGCGCGTTTGTGCATGTTTGTGTGTGCGTGTGTGTGCGCGCGCGCGTGTTTGTGCATGCGTGTGTTTGTGTGTGCGTGTGCGTGTGAGAGCGAGCGCGTTCGTGTTTGTACGTGCGTGTGTGTATGTGTGTGTGCGTGCGTGTGTGCGTGTGCGTGTGTGTGCGCGCGTGGTGTGCGTGCGTGTGCGCGCGCGCGCGTGTTCGTGTGTGTTAGTGCGTGCGCGCGCGCGTGTGTGTGTGCGCGCGTTCGCTCTCGCTCGAGTGTGTGTGTGTGTGTGTATGTGTGTGCGTGCGCGCGCGCGTGGAGCTTTTCCAATACGAGAAATTTACTGGTCAAGGAATTACTTTAGAGAAAATTCCCCAGCTACAACGCCATTTGTAGTTTTCCGAAACTGCTTCAAGGTGTTATTGGGATTCCGGTACAGGACGTTCTTTAAACACGACAAATTCATTAATTAAAGTTTTATTTTCGGGAAAACACATTTTCCCCGCTTTTCCTAGCTACAATTGCTTATTTACTGGTGTTTTTTCAAAACGGTTCGAGAGACTCTCTCACGATTTCGACACGAGTGTAAAACATTACTTCTTGTAATTCCGCAAACCGGCGAACATTTGTCTCCTGACACTTTGCGCGATTAAATTTAAAAACCAAATTAAATTCTATCAAAAAACAATTTGTAAAACCGACACAAGTAACATCGACTATTACAAAATCCGTGACTAGCCATAAAAAATAGCCGAATCAGGACGCAAGTCGGTGCTAAGGACCTGAAAGTGTCGCAAGATTGTGTCAGGTAGGCTGTACAACATGCGTGGCAGCATATTTTATGTGCCGAGTCAGTGTACGTCTGCAGTCTCATATGAGCCCATGCCTCATAAAATATTCGCAGCACGTAACTGTCTCGCCGACATTAAAACTTACATTTTAGCTTTAAGAGATCTAGGTAACTGCCAGGTATTTACATAAAAGCCGAGATCTAGGTAACTGCCTGGTATTTACATAAAAGCCGAGATCTAGGTAACTGCCTGGTATTTACATAAAAGCCGAGATCTAGGTAACTGCCAGGTATTTACATAAAAGCCGAGATCTAGGTAACTGCCTGGTATTTACATAAAAGCCGAGATCTAGGTAACTGCCTGGTATTTACATAAAAGCCGAGATCTAGGTAACTGCCTGGTATTTACATAAAAGCCGAGATCTAGGTAACTGCCTGGTATTTACATAAAAGCCGAGATCTAGGTAACTGCCTGGTATTTACATAAAAGCCGAGATCTAGGTAACTGCCTGGTATTTACATAAAAGCCGAGATCTAGGCAACTGCCTGGAGATTTACATTTAAAAAAGCCGAGATCTAGGTAACAGCCTGGTATTTACATAAAAGCCGAGATCTAGGCAACTGCCTGGTATTTACATAAAAGCCGAGATCTAGGTAACTGCCTGGTATTTACATAAAAGCCGAGATCTAGGTAACTGCCTGGTATTTACATAAAAGCCGAGATCTAGGTAACTGCCTGGTATTTACATAAAAGCCGAGATCTAGGTAACTGCCTGGTATTTACATAAAAGCCGAGATCTAGGTAACTGCCTGGTATTTACATAAAAGCCGAGATCTAGGTAACTGCCTGGTATTTACATAAAAGCCGAGATCTAGGCAACTGCCTGGTATTTACATAAAAGCCGAGATCTAGGTAACTGCCAGGTATTTACATAAAAGCCGAGATCTAGGTAACTGCCAGGTATTTACATAAAAGCCGAGATCTAGGTAACTGCCTGGTATTTACATAAAAGCCGAGATCTAGGTAACTGCCAGGTATTTACATAAAAGCCGAGATCTAGGTAACTGCCAGGTATTTACATAAAAGCCGAGATCTAGGTAACTGCCTGGTATTTACATAAAAGCCGAGATCTAGGTAACTGCCTGGTATTTACATAAAAGCCGAGATCTAGGTAACTGCCTGGTATTTACATAAAAGCCGAGATCTAGGTAACTGCCAGGTATTTACATAAAAGCCGAGATCTAGGTAACTGCCAGGTATTTACATAAAAGCCGAGATCTAGGTAACTGCCTGGTATTTACATAAAAGCCGAGATCTAGGCAACTGCCTGGTATTTACATAAAAGCCGAGATCTAGGTAACTGCCTGGTATTTACATGCCGAGATCTAGGTATTTATTTACACATAAAAGCCGAGATCTAAAAGTAACTGCCAGGTATTTACATAAAAGCCGAGATCTAGGTAACTGCCTGGTATTTACATAAAAGCCGAGATCTAGGCAACTGCCTGGTATTTACATAAAAGCCGAGATCTAGGCAACAGCCTGGTATTTACATAAAAGCCGAGATCTAGGTAACTGCCAGGTATTTACATAAAAGCCGAGATCTAGGTAATTGCCTGGTATTTACATAAAAGCCGAGATCTAGGTAACTGCCAGGTATTTACATAAAAGCCGAGATCTAGGTAACTGCCTGGTATTTACATAAAAGCCGAGATCTAGGCAACAGCCTGGTATTTACATAAAAGCCGAGATCTAGGTAACTGCCAGATATTTACATAAAAGCCGAGATCTAGGTAATTGCCTGGTATTTACATAAAAGCCGAGATCTAGGTAACTGCCTGGTATTTACATAAAAGCCGAGATCTAGGTAACTGTCAGTTACCGTACCTAATATGGTAAAGGTGCGTTATTTCAAGTTTACTACACTGACTAATGACGAATCTCAACATAAGACCGAAATTTGAGTGAAATCTCACTGACCGATTTTGAAAAATCGTGCACATTTTTCGTTTTACTGCGTTAGCTTCGGAATCGGTTTTATTATTACGTTTTTTTTAAGAAAGGGGTGAAATAGGAAAAAATCTTTTAATTTCACTAAAAGTGCTATATAACAGTGTTTACACACCATTCCATTCCCTCCCTTACAGTCAATGTGATGCGAGACGTGCTCGACCACAGCGGCCGCCATTTTGTACGCCGAGGCGCGAGACACGTGCGCTAAATTGGCTGCTCAAAATCGTGTTAGCCGTGGAACGTGTCAACTTGGCAAGTTAGCGGGCACAATAGCAGCAAAGGTAGTTAGTACTGGGCCACGTAACACTCGCTTCAATAACTTGTATAGAAGCGAGACTTGCACGCACCTGCCTCGCACACGTGATGGAAATGGATTTCCAAAAATATTTCTTTTACATAATTCTTTTTTGAAATTCTGATTTCATCATAAGAACCAGCAATAACATGTGCAAATATTAATATTTTAAACTTGTTAATTAAATTGAAAATAAGAAAACAGACGACCGCTTTCCAATTGTCTGTCTGTGTGTGTGATGTGTGTGCGCGAGCGAGCGTGTGTGCATGTGTGTGTGGTTGAGTGTGTGTGTGTGTGTGTGCGCGCGCGAGCGAGCGTGTGTGCATGTGTGTGTGTGTGTGTGTGTGTGTGTGTGTGTGTGTGTGTGTGTGTGTGTGTGTGTGTGTGTGTGTGTGTGTGTGTGTGTGTGTGTGCGCGCGAGCGAGCTTGTGTGTGATGTGTGCGCGCGAGCGAGTGTGTGTGTATGTGTGTGTGTGTGTGTGTAAGTGCGCGCGCGCGTGTGTTATGTGTGCGCGAGCGAGCGTGTGTGTGTGTGCGCGCACGCGAGTGAGCGAGTGCATGTGTGTGTGTGTGCGCGCGCGCG
>CM040190.1:2841427-2846427 GCA_022606455.1 Callitettix versicolor
ACAGCTACTGTAATTTCCCTCACCTTACGCTACAATTTTCCACACCGGTAAACCAATTTCCCTCTTCCTACACAATAATTTCCCACAACGATACATTAATTTTTCCCTCCCGATACGGTTTTCCCACACTTATTAAAAAAATAAAATAAATTATGTATACACCCGTACAAACTACCCTACAAATGTTGCTATTTATCAGGAAAATCCTATTCGG
The DNA here is from genome assembly GCA_022606455.1 of Callitettix versicolor. Classification (NCBI taxonomy): domain Eukaryota; kingdom Metazoa; phylum Arthropoda; class Insecta; order Hemiptera; family Cercopidae; genus Callitettix; species Callitettix versicolor. The sequence goes on from CM040190.1 coordinate 2,841,642, forward strand.
AAGCCATTTACATACCCGGAAAATCAACCTGTTCGTGAATTTCCGTATGAAAAATACCCAATCGAGTCGCCAATACTTTCAAACCCACAATCAGGACCATCAGATAAGCAATGCAGGTCTCTTTTAATCCTGTGTCCTTAAGGATTTTAAATATATTTTGCTCTCATTTCATTCAAAATTGGCCAGGAGATTGGCTTGCAGGATTTACGTTAAAATTTGCATAACTCAGTAATTTAAATTTTAATTCTAATACGAAGGCAGTCAGGGTTTACTTTTAACTGTTTCGAATTAACCAACTTCTGAACTTTAAATTTCTATAATTTCAAATTCCCAGTACTGACTTCATTTATGATTCCTTATACGACAAAAAATACGAGCGAAATATATGAACAATTTTTCAGTTTTCCCGATATTTTCCAACCTGTATTTTTGTAAATATACGCTTGCTTGGGTGCTTATTTAAATTTGGGAATTTTGTAATGGTCACGAGATGCGGGCAAAGCAAAACCACATGTCATCCCCACACACAGACAGAGACACCCGACGTTTCAAAATGGCGGCTGAAAATGTTTTTATTTATTAAATATCAAAACTTCGTGCAAAGATTTAACAAGCGCCCCTACAAACGCCAAACTCGAGTTCTCTAAACTACTTCAATGAAAACGAAGCCGGAAGCCGAGTTCGTTATTTACCCAGTTCCACAAAACACAGAATTAACAACTCAGTCAGCCAGCAGGTCAAGGTTCCGTGTTTCGCTTATCAAATCGAGCAGGCCTGTATTTGGGCGTGATAAATAAATATTTACCTGGCATATTAGTTTTACTGATAAAATAACAAGAGTAAAGATATATATATATATATATATATATATATATATATATATATATATATATCGGAAAATATTCAACTTGACAAAGTATACAATTATCGGGAGAAGTCAGTTTAATCGCGTGTTTGTAGCGAAGACACGAGATCGTGAAATGAGCACCGATCCTGACAACCTGGAGCAAACATCGATTCTGCCCATGCCTTGGACACGTTACCACCGAAGTCCGACCAAACCGTTTCGAAATGACGGTCATTCCAAAGATTTTAAAAAATCACAATTTTCTAATTTACTTATAACTGAAAATCAGATTTCACTATCGTAATCAGCGTTAAAAACTGCATATATTAACATTTTGAATTGTCAAAATCCGTTGAAATTAAGAAATTCAATTTGCGGCGGTCAGGGTTCATTTTCGTTCAATACAATTGATACGTGATTGATTTTAACGCCGTTCGTGTTTACGGTGGTGAAATCAGTGTTCCAAAAAGAGTGCAAGATACGAGTTAATTTTGGTAATGCGCTTCAATCACGTCAGCGAGACAGCAGTATGACGCAATGACTTAAATCACACAGAAAGAAGCCTATGTTCGTTTGGCTACTTATAGACTGTATTTTAGCAATATTTGATTAAAATCTTTGCTACGGATTTTTTACGTTTTTTGCCGAAAAAAAGCCAATAAATGTTTTAATTGCAAATTACACGTGCATGCAAAATTTCATCAAAATATGTCGAATCGTTTAGCATCCAGCGATGTACAGGCACACAGACATTCAAGTCATATTTCCTTTTTTTTTATCGCTGAAACTGAAACGTTTGCCCATATCCATAAAAATTTTAAATATTTCCCTACAAACAATTTTTTTCTTCGCAAATATTTTAAAACTTGACTAAATTCTTCACTAATATCATTTCATACTTTGTTATAACAAACCTGTAAAACTAAAAACTTAAAAATTCAACACAGAACAATTTCTCTTACACAAATTTCAATATCGACAAACCTAACCTAAAAAGAAAGAGACCAGTAAGTTACACAAGCTGCCGGTAACACATACACGCACACACTGTAACTTCCCCGTCCCATACACGTTGACTGACTGGCTACGCTACACAACACAACAGCTGATTGCCGTCCCCTCTCCCCACCTCTCCCCTCCTATTACAGTGAACGTCGAGGCGTGCATTGCAGCACACCCTTGATGCTCCCCTTTCTTCCGCGAGAAGGGTTCTTTGCAATCGGTTTCTTTACAAGACCAGATCGTTTTTTTTTTAAAAAAAGGGCATACAATTATCGGACCGGGCACGTTCCAAAAAAGGATTTGGAGTTGTGCAAAAAGGACCCACGTTGTTCTCTTTTGTTAATCGAAAACCGAAACATTTAAAATATCCCACTCCGAGTTTGTGTTCTGCAGTACTGTAACGGGAAACTCAACTAAGGTAATGTATAAGTTAACTTTGTTGCTGTGTGTCTGCGTACTTCGTTACATGCTAAACGATTCGACATATTTTGATGAAATTTTGCGTTCGCGTGTTATTTACAGTTATATTAAAACACTTGTTGGCTATTTTCGGCAAAAAACGTAAAAAATCCGTAGCAAAGATTTTCATCAAATATTGCTAAAATACAGTCTGATATTTTTATTTACGATTTTTAATGGTCGTCATTTCGAAACTGTTTTTCGGTTGTTTTTTTTGTGTGAAGAATTTGTCTAAGCTATTACCAAAACCGATTTCGCGTCAAGTTTGAATCAAATCGGACCGAAATTGCGAATGTGAGCTTGAGAACATACTCTCTCTCTCTCTCTCTCTCTCTCTCACACACACACACACACACACACACACACACACACACACACACACACACACACACACACACACACACACACACACACACACACACACACACACACACACACACACACACACACACACACACACACACACACACACACACACACACACACACACACTAAAATATAAGTATCCAAACGAAATAGAGGCTTCCGTATGACTAAATCATTGCATCATACTGATGTTTCGCTGACGTGATTGAAGCGAATTACCAAAATTAACTCGTACCTTGCCCTCTTTTTGGAACACTGATTTCACCACCGTAAACACGAACGGCGTTAAAATCAATCACGTATCAATTGCATTGAACGAAAATGAACCCAGACCGCCGCAAATTGAATTTCTTAATTTCAACGGATTTTGACAATTCAAAATGTTAATATATGCAGTTTTTAACGCTGATTACTATAGTCAAACCAGATTTTCAGATTTTAGTTTTACAGATTTGTTTAACAAAGTACAAAATGATATTAATAAAGTTAAGTTTCAAAACTGCTTTAACGACTTACTTCCTGGTTTATACGATAAAGTGTAAGATTAAGAGCGATAAATTCGGACCCCCCCCCGTAATTATCCTAATTACTGTAATTACGTAATTACGTAAGTATCCTACCTACTGTATTTTCATAAGTCCTGTAACCAAGCGGGGGCTAACGTAAACCTTTCTTTACCGTTACCGGACATCGAGGATCCGCCGTTGTTCCTTTACTTGCTCTCAGCGTTGCCTAACTTTAGTGTTTTTGTTTTTGTGATTCCTCGAATATTGAAAACTAATAATAGACTAATAGACGTGGGACGTCTAAATCCTCTCAATAGGTGCAGCTAGTCTACACCCTTCCTGTGGAGTTTCATTCAGTGAGAATACCAAATAAGTGGAGAGCAGTTGTAGTCAAGTGTAACAATTTGTCTTCGAGACCGTGACTCATCCAACTTTGCCCTGGACTTGCGGACAACTGGACCAACATCTCTACCATTCATCAAACACTCCATAACCGTTTTGGTAATTTACATTGTAATATTTTTTCCGTAAGAAGTTAAAATAGAAAACTAATAACACCCTGCTCAGTCCCCACTTGAAGTATCAAAGGCGCCTCGGTGGCCTAGTTGATATACTGGGCTTTCACCCCGAGGACCCGGGTTCGATTCCCGGTCAGGGCTTGACATTTTCATACGCTATAAATCGTACCATCGTCTGCATTAGCCCAAGTGTAGGGTAGGGTGTTGTACCTTGGAACACTAGCTCGATCTGCAAGGTAATGCGACCTAGCAGTCCGAAAATGAACTACACAGTAGATAGTGACGCTAAGGAGCGCTAGCAAAAATCCCGTTCATTTCGGTGGTAGTTAACGTGAGTTATGCACTAAACTGTTTTTTGCTCGTTTAAAAAGAATAAACCTACGAAAATTGCTAAGAAAATAAGAAAACCTAAACCGAAGAGTCCAGCAACATCCTCTGATGAAGAGGATGATGTCCCCCTAATCGGCACTGATGATGACGACAGCAATGGTGAAGAGTGTCTCTTATACCGTGAACCACATACAAATGATGTGGATGGAGAAGAATGGATTCGCTGTACAGTGTCAGAGATGGGCTCACGAGATGTGTGCAGACGATGAACAAGGGTGGAAGAATTAAGTGTGTGATTTTTGTAAAAGGAGAAATAATAACAATTGAACATGAGCCACAATATTTTTGAATGTACATTTTGAGCTTAAATGTTACTTGTTTGTATTTCAAAACGTTCTGCTTTTTAATACAACTTTTCATATATTAATTACTTGATTTAACTGCATTATTCCTAAATATTAAATAGCGTTTCAAGGTACAACAAGCCTGTTCCAAGGTACACGCCTATGTTGTACCTTGGATCATTAAACATGTACAGAGAAATTATTTTTTTTGAAAACAAAAAACAATGCTTATAAGGATTATAAATTCATAGGATACATTAAAAGGGTTAAAATAATATTTATAGAATTTATTTACAAGAAAATCGAACTCTTCAAAGGCCACAAAAAAATAAGAGCGAAAAGTGATTCAAGGTACAACACTCTACTCTACACAATAGTCGGACGTTAAACACAAAAAAAACGTAGTATTTCAGT
>CM040190.1:2851427-2878927 GCA_022606455.1 Callitettix versicolor
AAAATTAACGCTCACGTTAGGCCGCCTCGGTGGCCTAGTTGATAGCGTACTGGGCTTTCACCCCGAGGACCCGGGTTCGATTCTCGGCCAGGGCTTGGCATTTTCATACGCTATAAATCATCCCATCGTCTGCAATAGCCCAAATGTGCACAATAGTCGGACGTTAAACATCAAAATAATAAAAATTAACGCTCACGTTCCCAGTTTTAATTCGATTGTGCTTCAGACTTGGCACAAAATCGATTTCGTTAATGCTTTCGGCAACCAGCAAAGTTCGTTCAACAGTTTCAAAATGGCGGTCATCCAAATATTTTAAAAAATCGAATTTTTTTGAAATTCTGATTTCGCAATCGTAATTAGCGTTAAAAACCGCGTACATCGGCATTTTAATATTTAAAGACCGTTAAAATAAAGAAATTTAATTTCACGGCGGTCAGGGTTCATTTCCGTATTTTCAATACAATACGAAAAAGTTTGAAATGCTTACTTTAATGAGACCAAAATTTCAAAAAGAGGATGAGTTGAAAAAATACTTTTTAAGATCGTTTTTTTGAAGGCCGCGAGACAGTTGCGTGCAGCGATTTTTTAAATAATTAATATCGTTAAATAGCACGTTTCCATATTATTAGATTTTTTCTTTTTAACGTCCGAATATTGTGCACACTTGGGCTAATGCAGACGATGGGATGATTTATAGCGTATGAAAATGCCAAGCCTGGCCGGGAATCGAACCCGGGTCCTCGGGGTGAAAGCCCAGTACGCTATCAACTAGGCCACGGAGGCGGCTCCATATTATTAGGTTACTGATTGGGTAAATGGAAGTTAGACATTTTGGAAAGTTGTTTTTTTCATAAATGTATTGAACACGCGATGACTTGTGACGTTCACACAATAAAGTTTTGCAGCAATACAAAACTTAAGCCTAAGCGGCGAGTAAGCGGAACAAACTGAAACCTTTCTTTTGATTTGATAAAAAACGAAACACTATGTTTTTATAATTTTCGTTTTAATTTTGATTACTGTAGCATTCCGGACCTCTCTTGGATGGTTGGCAAGCCTGCACAATATTTTCGGTTTCAACACATCTCTGTTGTCCCACTTCACCTTCACGTTGCTCAGTGCTATTCACAGTACATTTGCGCGAAACGTTAACTAAATTACCGTAACGTGTTCAAGGTCACTGGGATACGTGGCATACTCCTCCGGCCCGGATTGTCATAATTACTGCCCTTTGTGTCATGAATGGCAAACTGATCTTTTAATGCCACAAAATGAGGTCATGCGTTGCTCATTTGAGCGAAGGAAGTTTTAATGGCTTTGCCACTTAGTGAACGTTCCAAAGGACACAGGATGACTGTAGCCTATTTTTAATTTAACTGATACAAAGACTTTGCAAAATATTGGTTCCTTAACGTCTCCAACAGTTATTTATGAATAGTCATTTTACGATAACACTTTTACAAAAGTACTGTAACTATATGATATATGTTGTCACAGTTACCCCGATCCATATATCACTCAACAGTTATTTTCATATCTTATACATAGGAAGCCGCCTCGGTGGCCTAGTTGATAGCGTACTATCCCGGCCAGGGCTTGGCATTTTCATACGCTATAAATCATCCCATCGTCTGCATTAGCCCAAGTGTGCACAATAGTCGGACGTTAAACACAAAAAAATCTTATACACAGGCTACAGTCGAACAGAACTGTCATCGCCTTCCTTTACGCGTTACGTCGAGATCCAAATCTTTACCTTACATTCTTTGAAATTCTGCTTTCACCACCGCAAAACGGCATTGACATCTGCAGGTATCAGCATTTCAAACTTTCAAATCACATTGAAATCACGAAAATGAACCCTGACCGCCGTCAAAACTTTTCTCTTAAGGATTTTTAAAATTGAAAAATGCTAATTTATGCAGTTCCTAACGCTGATTACGACGGTGAAATCAGATTTTCAAAAACATTTAAGACGAAGAGATTATTCTATGAATTTTTAAATATTGGAAATGGCCGCCGTTTTGAAAAAACGAATATTGTTGGATAACGAACTTGTCCAATAAACGAACAAATTCAATAAAATCGATTGTGTGTGTGTGTGTGTGTGTGTGTGTGTGTGTGTGTGTGTGTGTGTGTGTGTGTGTGTGTGTGTGTGTGTGTGTGTGTGTGTGTGTGTGTGTGTGGTGTGTGGTGTGCTGTGTGGTGTGGTGTGTGGTGTGGGTGTGTGGGTGTGGGTGTGGTGTGGTGTGCGCGCGCGCGCGTGTGTGTATTAACAACCCCCTCAAAAAATTATCTAGAGATCAGGAACAGTGCTCATTTCAAGGTCCCGGTCCGGGTCTTACTATGATTGCCGCTACAATTTTTAATAAAATCGGACAGTGAGCGTGATAACAAGTAAGGAACGTCTACCTGCAGGACCAGAGATCTATCATGCAGAAAATATCAGTAACACCTGACTCGCTCCGGACGGAAGTGAAACACTATCGGCCTCGCCTGAATGATCTTCCGCACTGCATCCGGCCCGGCCTATCGGTATGGTTACTGGGCACTGCCGGACTGCCTCGGTCCGGGACTTACACGGCACCGTCCAGTGCGGCAGAGTGTGAGTAACACAAGTTCAGTGGACGCATGGAAAGAGAAGCGTAAAACGTTACACGAACGTCTTTTTGGAAAATTAGAACACAATCACACCTACGTGCTACTTTTCATCAATTAGTTTAGTCTCCAGCGATTTGCCCTCCCCCCCCGAGAGAGAGAGAGAGAGAGAGAGAGAGAGAGAGTAAGTGAGAGACAGGAGAAAGTGAGAGAAAGAGAGAGAGGGAGAGGAGAGGGAGGGAGGGGAGAGAGAAAGAGAGGGAGGGAGAGGAGAGAGGGAGAGAGGGAGATAGGGAGGAGAGGGGAGGGAAGGAGAGCGGTATAAAGGGGAGAGGGGGAGGGGGAGAGGGAGAGAGACGATTTTTACTTGGAGGTGCATTCGTCTGTACCTGAGTACATCGCTGGAAATAAAGAGTACCTAAATACGTTTTTACATTACAAACGGTCACAATACGCTTGCACGGTGACCGTGGGCAGCAAACACCCAGGTAACCCCTACGTCTTCAGTCCAAACGAAATGAATTCAAAATGGATTATTTGCAAGATCGCTGTATTTTACACACAGGCTACTTTGTATTGAGGAAGGGGTAAAAAGTGTTCTGAATTTTTTACAAAGTTAAAAAGACGGCATACCAATCACTCCATCAGGTAGCCTTACGGGACAAAACGTTACAAATTGGGGATATTACGTTAAAATCTGGATTAAAACGATTCAAATCGGGACTGTTACGTTAAAATCGGGATAAAACGATTCAAATCGGGGCTGTTACGTTAAAATCGGGATAAAAACGATTCAAATCGGGGCTGTTACGTTAAAATCTGGATTAAACCGATTCAAATCGGGGCTGTTACGTTAAAATCCGGATAAAAACGATTCAAATCGGGGCTGTTACGTTAAAATCTGGATTAAAACGATTCAAATCGGGGCTGTTACGTTAAAATCGGGATAAAAACGATTCAAATCGGGGCTGTTACGTTAAAATCAGAACATAAAAACGATTCAAATCGGGGCTGTTACGTTAAAATCTGGATTAAAACGATTCAAATCGGGGCTGTTACGTTAAAATCGGGATAAAAACGATTCAAATAGGGGCTGTTACGTTAAAATCGGGATAAAACGATTCAAATCGGGGCTGTTATGTTAAAATCGGGATAAAAACGATTGAAATAGGGGCTGTTACGTTAAAATCGGGATAAAATCGATTTAAATCGGGGCTGTTACGTTAAAATCGGGATAAAAACGATTCAAATCGGGGCTGTTACGTCAAAATCGGGATAAAACCGATTCAAATCGGGGCTGTTACGTTAAAATCGGGATAAAAACGATTCAAATAGGGGCTGTTACGTTAAAATCGGGATAAAAATGATTCAAATCGGTGCTGTTACGTTAAAATCGGGATAAAAACGATTCAAATCGGGGCTGTTACGTTAAAATCGGGATAAAAACGATTCAAATCGGGGCTGTTACGTTAAAATCGGGATAAAAACGATTCAAATCGGGGCTGTTACGTTAAAATCAGAATATAAAAACGATTCAAATCGGGGCTGTTACGTTAAAATCTGGATTAAAACGATTCAAATCGGGGCTGTTACGTTAAAATCGGGATAAAAACGATTCAAATAGGGGCTGTTACGTTAAAATCGGGATAAAACGATTCAAATCGGGGCTGTTATGTTAAAATCGGGATAAAAACGATTGAAATAGGGGCTGTTACGTTAAAATCGGGATAAAATCGATTTAAATCGGGGCTGTTACGTTAAAATCGGGATAAAAACGATTCAAATCGGGGCTGTTACGTCAAAATCGGGATAAAACCGATGCAAATCGGGGCTGTTACGTTAAAATCGGGATAAAAACGATTCAAATAGGGGCTGTTACGTTAAAATCGGGATAAAATCGATTCAAATCGGGGCTGTTACGTTAAAATCGGGATAAAAATGATTCAAATCGGTGCTGTTACGTTAAAATCGGGATAAAAACGATTCAAATCGGGGCTGTTACGTTAAAATCGGGATAAAAACGATTCAAATAGGGGCTGTTACGTTAAAATCGGGATAAAATCGATTCAAATCGGGGCTGTTACGTTAAAATCGGGATAAAACGATTCAAATCGAGGCTGTTACGTCAAAATCGGGATAAAAACGATTCAAATCGGGGCTGTTACGTTAAAATCGGGATAAAACTATTCAAATCGGGGCTGTTACGTTAAAATCGGGATAAAAACGATTCAAATCGGTGCTGTTACATTAAATTCTTGATAAAAACTATTTAAAAAAGGGACTGTTACATTAAAATCTGGACTAAATGCTTCAAATCGGGCTGTTACGTTAAAATCTGGATAAAAACGATTCAAACCGGAGTTGTTACGTTAAAATCAGGATAAAATCGATTCAAATCGGGGCTGTTATGTTAAAATCGGGATAAAAACGATTCAAATCGGGGCTGTTACGTTAAAATCGGGATAAAAACGATTCAAATCGGGGCTGTTACGTTAAATCGGGATAAAAACGATTCAAATCGGGGCTGTTACGTTAAAATCGGGATAAAACGATTCAAATCGGGGCTGTTACGTTAAAATCGGGATAAAACGATTCAAATAGGGGCTGTTACGTTAAAATCGGGATAAAATCGATTCAAATTGGGGCTGTTACGTTAAAATCGGGATAAAAACGATTCAAATCGGGGCTGTTACGTCAAAATCGGGATAAAAACGATTCAAATCGGGACTGTTACGTTAAAATCGGGATAAAAACGATTCAAATAGGGGCTGTTGCGTTAAAATCTGGATAAAAACGATTCAAATCGGGGCTGTTACGTTAAAATCTGGATAAAAACCATTCAAATCGGGGCTGTTACGTTAAAATCGGGATAAAAACGATTCAAATCGGGGCTGTTACGTTAAAATCTGGATAAAAACAATTCAAATCGGGGCTGTTACGTTAAAATCGGGATAAAAACGATTCAAATCGGCGCTGTTACGTTAAAATCGGGATAAAAACGATTCAAATCGGCGCTGTTATGTTAAAATCTGGATAAAAACAATTCAAATCGGCCCTGTTACGTTAAAATCGGGATAAAAACGATTCAAATCGGGGCTGTTACGTTAAAATCGGGATAAAAACTATTCAAATCGGCGCTGTTACGTTAAAATCTGGATAAAAACAATTCAAATCGGCCCTGTTACGTTAAAATCGGGATAAAAACGATTCAAATCGGGGCTGTTACGTTAAAATCGGGATAAAAACAATTCAAATCGGCCCTGTTACGTTAAAATCGGGATAAAAACGATTCAAATCGGCGCTGTTACGTTAAAATCTGGATAAAAACAATTCAAATCGGCCCTGTTACGTTAAAATCGGGATAAAAACGATTCAAATCGGGGCTGTTACGTTAAAATCGGGATAAAAACGATTCAAAACGGGGCTGTTACGTTAAAATCGGGATAAAATCGATTCAAATCGGGGCTGTTATGTTAAAATTTGTATAAAAACTATTCAAATCGGGGCTGTTACGTTAAACTTGGGATAAAAACGCTTCAAATCGGGACAGTTGATGACCCTGTTAGTGAAGCAAGATAGCTGGTTTTCCCTTAACGCACGGGGCAGCCGGTATATAGGCTACATACGGCCAAGGAAAAGTAATTATCTCTGTACAGAGGTTCAAAGTGCACTCTTCCCGCAGAATTATTTAATAAGGAAGGCGCAACCCGACTTATTGGCAAAGTGGAAGTAGGGGATTCAATTTCCCACGGCAGACGGCACAGCCTCCATACAGTAGCAGGCAAAAACTGTTCCATTACAGTCCTTGTCGCATAAAACACGTTCGTGTACAGTCTGTACACAAAGAAACTAGCAATTCGTGAGCGTAATGTCGACGTCCATCAGTATTCCGATACAAAACTATTCACCGAATTCAACAATTTAAAAATACTGTTTTTAAAAAGTTTAAATAGTTTAATAGTTTTTATTTTAATAAATTTCATTACGTCAGCCTCCTATCTGTAAGCTGGTGATCCAATGAATCATCGTGTGACAATTATTTAAGGTATCTGAAGTGAGAATATCCAGACATTAAGCATGATTAGACTACTGACTTGCACCCTTCGCAAGGGGCGACGCAACCCCTATTAATCCAACAAAGTTACCCTCCCCTCATCCAAAAACAATCAGTTCGCACTAATCAGACTTGGGCAGCGTGCCCGGTCGTACAGCTGGGGGATGAAGTCGATATCTCAAGTGTACCATTGAGTGAATCATTGGTTTGACGAATAATTGGGGAATAGGGTCTACAGGGTGTCAAGTAACTTCCCTAACTTGTTAAACAGATGAAAATCAATAAATAATGCAGGCACGCAGCTGTCTCGCATTTTAAAAATATTTTTCTTTATCTAATCATTTTTCCTGATTTCTCCATCACAAACGACACTACAATGTACACACAGTAGCTTATTAAACTTATAAAATGCTTGAAAACACGAAAATGAACCCTGATCACCGTCAAATTAAATTTCTTAATTTTAACGGATTTTGAAAATTCAAAATGCTACTATGTTCAGTATAATGATCTGCCTTCCCTAGGGCAACGTCAATTCTGCTTTCGTTGACGCGTTTCGGAGAACTCCATCTTAAAAAAGATATAGTGAGTATAGATATAGTTTTTGAAGATGGAGGTTCTCTGAAACGCGTCAACAAAAGTAGAATTGACGAAGCTAGGGAAGGCAGATCATTATACTCAACATAGTGACAATAATCCCAGCAGGAAAAAAAAGAATATAAAAAGAATTTCAAAATGCAAATTTATGAAGTTTTTAACGCTGATTACGACAGTGAAATCTGATTTTAAAAAATGTTAGAGACAAAAGTTATGAATTCTTAAAGATTTTAAATTGCTGCCATTTTGAAACTGTTAAGCGAATTTTAGTAGTTAACGAACTTGTCCAAGCTATTAACAAAATCGATTTTTGTGTTAAGTTTGAACCAAATCAGAATATATATATAAACAACCCTTCAAAAGATTATTTCGAGGTCACGATTTCGGTCCGGGTCTCACTATGATGGCCACTCCAGTAGCTCATTTCCCATGGAAATTCGCAAAAAATAATTTCAACTCTACGCTCAAGGTTTCGACAAGGCATTGAGATTCACACTGAAGGAGTGCAAGGGTGGCATGTAATCTGGAGGGTTGTTGCCACCCCTTGTCTATCTGGAGATATGCTTTGTGTAGGGTAGTATATTACAGGGACGTTAGGAGCTGACATGCTTCAAGGGTGATGACTTGAACGTAAAGGAAGCCATGAAAATAAAACTGTTACTTCGCGACTCAGCTGAATGTCTAAAAACCGGCGTTGATTTATACCGCATGAAGGAACATGTCGGTACAAGGGAACACCGTAAATCCGGAAGACCGACCGTCGGGCACAGGTCACACTTGGTTTTCGACTTTTTCGCAGTTAAAAAGTGAACAACAGGTAACAATGTAAGCAAAAATAGGTGCTAAACCTAACAATGTAAACAAAGATAGGTGTTAAGTCTAAAAATGTAAACAAAGATAGGTGCTAAGTCTAAAAATGTAAACAAAGATAGGTGCTAAACCTAACAATGTAAACAAAGATAGGTGTTCAACTAACATTTTTTTTTTTTATTTTAAGGTGAGAAGCACAATGAGGCTATTATCGCCTCCCTAAATGTAAGTGTGAGTGTAAAGTGTTAAAGTCGTAAGTGTAAGTGTTTGTTAGACTCGGGTACCGCGAGGAACGTCTACATCCTCTCAATAGGTGCAGCTAGTCTGCACCCCCCTGCGGGGCGCTCAACTAACAATATAAACGAAGATAGGTGCTCAATCTAACAATGTAAACAAAGACAAGTGCTAAAAATAACAATGTAAACGAAGATAGATGATCAATCTAAAAACGTAAACAAAGATATGTGCTCAATCTAAAAACGTAAACAAAGATAGGTGCTCAATCTAACAATGTAAACAAAGACAGGCGCTAAAAATAACGATGTAAACAAAGATAGGTGATCAATCTAAAAACGTAAACAAAGATAGGTGCTCAATCTAACAATGTAAACAAAGACAGGTGCTAAAAATAACAATGTAAACAAAGATAGGTGATCAATCTAAAAAACGTAAACAAAGATAGGTGCTCAATCTAACAATGTAAACAAAGACAGGTGCTAAAAATAACAATGTAAACAAAGATAGGTGATCAATCTAAAAACGTAAACAAAGATAGGTGCTCAATCTAACAATGTAAACAAAGACAGGTGCTAAAAATAACAATGTAAACAAAGATAGGTGATCAATCTAAAAACGTAAACAAAGATAGGTGCTCAATCTAACAATGTAAACAAAGACAGGTGCTAAAAATAACAATGTAAACAAAGATAGGTGATCAATCTAAAAACGTAAACAAAGATAGGTGCTAAATCTAACAATGTAAACAAAGATAAGCGCTAAATCTATGTTAAGTAAACAACGGGATGCTATCACTGATTACACAATGCGTGCGTGCGCGAGGACCAGAAATGGAGACATTTTGGTATTTTTGCAGATGTTTGGAGAAATGTTGAGATAAAATGAATGAACAGTAAACAAAGACAGACGCTAAATCTATGTTGTGTTTGCTAATTATATAATGCGCGCGTGAAGTTGGCAGAGTTGGGGGCATTCTGGACACTGACTACGAGATCAGATTACAGGATGCTGTCACTGATTATATAATGCACGATTTATTGTTTATACGCTAGAGGTGTAGGCTGTACGTAATTAGCGAAGAATAAATTTTAAAATTGGGTTGTTTTTACTTAATTCGGATGATTTTAACAGAATTAATAAGCTGAAACAATGAAGCCCCACTGTTCACTTAGAATACATTTGGCAAATATCTTTGTTTACATTGTTACCTCTTGTTTACTTTCCAAGAAGTTATGGAAAAGTGACCATTGCTCGAGGGACCACCTTCCGGTTCTTAGTAGTTACGGAATTCGAATTTAGCACAAAAATAGATTTCGGCAAGAGCTTGGGTAAGTGTGTTACCCAGTTCGATCCGTAAAGATTTCTGCAAGAGCTTGGGTAAGTGTGTTACCCAGTTCGATCCGTAAAGATTTCTGCAAGAGCTTGGGTAAGTGTGTTACCCAGTTTGATCCGTAAAGATATCTGCAAGAGCTTGGGTAAGTGTGTTACCCAGTTTGATCCGTAAAGATATCTGCAAGAGCTTGGGTAAGTGTGTTATCCAGTTCGATCCGTAAAGATTTCTGCAAGAGCTTGGGTAAGTGTGTTACCCAGTTCGATCCGTAAAGATTTCTGCAAGAGCTTGGGTAAGTGTGTTACCCAGTTTGATCCGTAAAGATATCTACAAGAGCTTGGGTAAGTGTGTTATCTAGTTCGATCCGTAAAGATTTCTGCAAGAGCTTGGGTAAGTGTGTTACCCAGTTCGATCCATAAAGATTTCTGCAAGAGCTTGGGTAAGTGTGTTATCCAGTTCGATCCGTAAAGATATCTGCAAGAGCTTGGGTAAGTGTGTTATCCAGTTCGATCCGTAAAGATATCTGCAAGAGCTTGGGTAAGTGTGTTATCCAGTTCGATCCGTAAAGACTTCTGCAAGAGCTTGGGTAAGTGTGTTACCCAGTTCGATACGTAAAGACTTCGGCAAAGGCTTGGGTAAGTGTGTTACCCAGTTCGATCCGTAAAGATATCTGCAAGAGCTTGGGTAAGTGTGTTACCCAGTTCGATCCGTAAAGATATCTGCAAGAGCTTGGGTAAGTGTGTTATCCAGTTCGATCCGTAAATATTTCTGCAAGAGATTGGGTAAGTGTGTTACCCATTTCGATCCGTAAAGATTTCGGCAAGAGCTTGGGTAAGTGTGTTACCCAGTTCGATCCGTAAAGATTTCTGCCAGAACTTGGTTAAGTGTGTTACCCAGTTCGATCCGTAGACTTCTGCAAGAGCGTGGGTAAGTGTGTTACCCAGTTCGATCCGTAAAGATTTCGGCAAGAGCTTGGGTAAGTATGTTATCCAGTTCGATCCGTAAAGACTTCGGCAAAGGCTTGGGTAAGTGTGTTACCCAGTTCGATCCGTAAAGATATCTGCAAGAGCTTGGGTAAGTGTGTTACCCAGTTCGATCCGTAAAGATATCTGCAAGAGCTTGGGTAAGTGTGTTATCCAGTTCGATCCGTAAATATTTCTGCAAGAGATTGGGTAAGTGTGTTACCCATTTCGATCCGTAAAGATTTCGGCAAGAGCTTGGGTAAGTGTGTTACCCAGTTCGATCCGTAAAGATATCTGCAAGAGCTTGGGTAAGTGTGTTATCCAGTTCGATCCGTAAAGATTTCTGCAAGAACTTGGTTAAGTGTGTTACCCAGTTCGATCCGTAGACTTCTGCAAGAGCGTGGGTAAGTGTGTTACCCAGTTCGATCCGTAAATATTTCGGGAAGAGCTTGGGTAAGTGTGTTACCCAGTTCGATCCGTAAAGATTTCGGCAAGAGCTTGGGTAAGTGTGTTACCCAGTTCGATCCGTAAAGATATCTGCAAGAGCTTGGGTAAGTGTGTTATCCAGTTCGATCCGTAAAGATATCTGCAAGAGCTTGGGTAAGTGTGTTATCCAGTTCGATCCGTAAAGACTTCTGCAAGAGCTTGGGTAAGTGTGTTACCCAGTTCGATACGTAAAGACTTCGGCAAAGGCTTGGGTAAGTGTGTTACCCAGTTCGATCCGTAAAGATATCTGCAAGAGCTTGGGTAAGTGTGTTACCCAGTTCGATCCGTAAAGATATCTGCAAGAGCTTGGGTAAGTGTGTTATCCAGTTCGATCCGTAAATATTTCTGCAAGAGATTGGGTAAGTGTGTTACCCATTTCGATCCGTAAAGATTTCGGCAAGAGCTTGGGTAAGTGTGTTACCCAGTTCGATCCGTAAAGATTTCTGCCAGAACTTGGTTAAGTGTGTTACCCAGTTCGATCCGTAGACTTCTGCAAGAGCGTGGGTAAGTGTGTTACCCAGTTCGATCCGTAAAGATTTCGGCAAGAGCTTGGGTAAGTATGTTATCCAGTTCGATCCGTAAAGACTTCGGCAAAGGCTTGGGTAAGTGTGTTACCCAGTTCGATCCGTAAAGATATCTGCAAGAGCTTGGGTAAGTGTGTTACCCAGTTCGATCCGTAAAGATATCTGCAAGAGCTTGGGTAAGTGTGTTATCCAGTTCGATCCGTAAATATTTCTGCAAGAGATTGGGTAAGTGTGTTACCCATTTCGATCCGTAAAGATTTCGGCAAGAGCTTGGGTAAGTGTGTTACCCAGTTCGATCCGTAAAGATATCTGCAAGAGCTTGGGTAAGTGTGTTATCCAGTTCGATCCGTAAAGATTTCTGCAAGAACTTGGTTAAGTGTGTTACCCAGTTCGATCCGTAGACTTCTGCAAGAGCGTGGGTAAGTGTGTTACCCAGTTCGATCCGTAAATATTTCGGGAAGAGCTTGGGTAAGTGTGTTACCCAGTTCGATCCGTAAAGATTTCGGCAAGAGCTTGGGTAAGTGTGTTACCCAGTTCGATCCGTAAAGATTTCTGCAAGAGCTTGGGTAAGTGTGTTATCCAGTTCGATCCGTAAATATTTCGGCAAGAGCTTGGGTAAGTGTGTTACCCAGTTCAATTCGTAAAGATTTCGGCAAGAGCTTGGGTAAGTGCGTTACCCAGTTCAATCAGTAAAGATTTCTGCAAGAGCTTGGGTAAGTGCGTTACCCAGTTCGATCCGTAAATATTTCTGCAAGAGCTTGAGTAAGTGTGTTTACCCATTTCGATCCGTAAAGATTTCGGCAAGAGCTTGGGTAAGTGTGTTAACCAGTTCGATCCGTAAATATTTCGGCAAGAGCTTGGGTAAGTGTGTTACCCATTTCGATCCGTAAATATTTCGGCAAGAGCTTGGGTAAGTGTGTTAACCAGTTCGATCCGTAAAGATTTCGGCAAGAGCTTGGGTAAGTGTGTTATCCAGTTCGATCCGTAAAGATTTCGGCAAGAGCTTGGGTAAGTGTGTTAACCAGTTCGATCCGTAAATATTTCTGCAAGAGATTGGGTAAGTGTGTTACCCATTTCGATCCGTAAAGATTTCGGCAAGAGCTTGGGTAAGTGTGTTACCCAGTTCGATCCGTAAAGATATCTGCAAGAGCTTGGGTAAGTGTGTTATCCAGTTCGATCCGTAAAGATTTCTGCAAGAACTTGGTTAAGTGTGTTACCCAGTTCGATCCGTAGACTTCTGCAAGAGCGTGGGTAAGTGTGTTACCCAGTTCGATCCGTAAATATTTCGGGAAGAGCTTGGGTAAGTGTGTTACCCAGTTCGATCCGTAAAGATTTCGGCAAGAGCTTGGGTAAGTGTGTTACCCAGTTCGATCCGTAAAGATTTCTGCAAGAGCTTGGGTAAGTGTGTTATCCAGTTCGATCCGTAAAGATTTCGGCAAGAGCTTGGGTAAGTGTGTTACCCAGTTCAATCCGTAAAGATTTCGGCAAGAGCTTGGGTAAGTGTGTTACCCAGTTCAATCCGTAAAGATTTCTGCAAGAGCTTGGGTAAGTGCGTTACCCAGTTCGATCCGTAAATATTTCTGCAAGAGCTTGAGTAAGTGTGTTACCCATTTCGATCCGTAAAGATTTCGGCAAGAGCTTGGGTAAGTGTGTTAACCAGTTCGATCCGTAAATATTTCGGCAAGAGCTTGGGTAAGTGTGTTACCCATTTCGATCCGTAAATATTTCGGCAAGAGCTTGGGTAAGTGTGTTAACCAGTTCGATCCGTAAAGATTTCGGCAAGAGCTTGGGTAAGTGTGTTACCCATTTCGATCCGTAAATATTTCGGCAAGAGCTTGGGTAAGTGTGTTAACCAGTTCGATCCGTAAATATTTCGGCAAGAGCTTGGGTAAGTGTGTTACCCATTTCGATCCGTAAATATTTCGGCAAGAGCTTGGGTAAGTGTGTTAACCAGTTCGATCCGTAAATATTTCGGCAAGAGCTTGGGTAAGTGTGTTACCCATTTCGATCCGTAAATATTTCGGCAAGAGCTTGGGTAAGTGTGTTAACCAGTTCGATCCGTAAAGATTTCTGCCAGAACTTGGTTAAGTGTGTTACCCAGTTCGATCCGTAAATATTTCGGCAAGAGCTTGGGTAAGTGTGTTACCCATTTCGATCCGTAAATATTTCGGCAAGAGCTTGGGTAAGTGTGTTAACCAGTTCGATCCGTAAAGATTTCGGCAAGAGCTTGGGTAAGTGTGTTACCCATTTCGATCCGTAAATATTTCGGCAAGAGCTTGGGTAAGTGTGTTAACCAGTTCGATCCGTAAATATTTCGGCAAGAGCTTGGGTAAGTGTGTTACCCATTTCGATCCGTAAATATTTCGGCAAGAGCTAAGGTAAGTGTGTTAACCAGTTCGATCCGTAAATATTTCGGCAAGAGCTTGGGTAAGTGTGTTACCCATTTCGATCCGTAAATATTTCGGCAAGAGCTTGGGTAAGTGTGTTAACCAGTTCGATCCGTAAATATTTCGGCAAGAGCTTGAGTAAGTGTGTTAACCAGTTCGATCCGTAAAGATTTCGGCAAGAGCGTGGGTAAGTGTGTTAACCAGTTCGATCCGTAAATATTTCGGCAAGAGCTTGGGTAAGTGTGTTAACCAGTTCGATCCGTAAAGATTTCGGCAAGAGCTTGGGTAAGTGTGTTATCCAGTTCGATCCGTAAAGATATCTGCAAGAGCTTGGGTAAGTGTGTTATCCAGTTCGATCCGTAAAGACTTCTGCAAGAGCTTGGGTAAGTGTGTTACCCAGTTCGATACGTAAAGACTTCGGCAAAGGCTTGGGTAAGTGTGTTACCCAGTTCGATCCGTAAAGATATCTGCAAGAGCTTGGGTAAGTGTGTTACCCAGTTCGATCCGTAAAGATATCTGCAAGAGCTTGGGTAAGTGTGTTATCCAGTTCGATCCGTAAATATTTCTGCAAGAGATTGGGTAAGTGTGTTACCCATTTCGATCCGTAAAGATTTCGGCAAGAGCTTGGGTAAGTGTGTTACCCAGTTCGATCCGTAAAGATTTCTGCCAGAACTTGGTTAAGTGTGTTACCCAGTTCGATCCGTAGACTTCTGCAAGAGCGTGGGTAAGTGTGTTACCCAGTTCGATCCGTAAAGATTTCGGCAAGAGCTTGGGTAAGTATGTTATCCAGTTCGATCCGTAAAGACTTCGGCAAAGGCTTGGGTAAGTGTGTTACCCAGTTCGATCCGTAAAGATATCTGCAAGAGCTTGGGTAAGTGTGTTACCCAGTTCGATCCGTAAAGATATCTGCAAGAGCTTGGGTAAGTGTGTTATCCAGTTCGATCCGTAAATATTTCTGCAAGAGATTGGGTAAGTGTGTTACCCATTTCGATCCGTAAAGATTTCGGCAAGAGCTTGGGTAAGTGTGTTACCCAGTTCGATCCGTAAAGATATCTGCAAGAGCTTGGGTAAGTGTGTTATCCAGTTCGATCCGTAAAGATTTCTGCAAGAACTTGGTTAAGTGTGTTACCCAGTTCGATCCGTAGACTTCTGCAAGAGCGTGGGTAAGTGTGTTACCCAGTTCGATCCGTAAATATTTCGGGAAGAGCTTGGGTAAGTGTGTTACCCAGTTCGATCCGTAAAGATTTCGGCAAGAGCTTGGGTAAGTGTGTTACCCAGTTCGATCCGTAAAGATTTCTGCAAGAGCTTGGGTAAGTGTGTTATCCAGTTCGATCCGTAAATATTTCGGCAAGAGCTTGGGTAAGTGTGTTACCCAGTTCAATTCGTAAAGATTTCGGCAAGAGCTTGGGTAAGTGCGTTACCCAGTTCAATCCGTAAAGATTTCTGCAAGAGCTTGGGTAAGTGCGTTACCCAGTTCGATCCGTAAATATTTCTGCAAGAGCTTGAGTAAGTGTGTTACCCATTTCGATCCGTAAAGATTTCGGCAAGAGCTTGGGTAAGTGTGTTAACCAGTTCGATCCGTAAATATTTCGGCAAGAGCTTGGGTAAGTGTGTTACCCATTTCGATCCGTAAATATTTCGGCAAGAGCTTGGGTAAGTGTGTTAACCAGTTCGATCCGTAAAGATTTCGGCAAGAGCTTGGGTAAGTGTGTTATCCAGTTCGATCCGTAAAGATTTCGGCAAGAGCTTGGGTAAGTGTGTTAACCAGTTCGATCCGTAAATATTTCTGCAAGAGATTGGGTAAGTGTGTTACCCATTTCGATCCGTAAAGATTTCGGCAAGAGCTTGGGTAAGTGTGTTACCCAGTTCGATCCGTAAAGATATCTGCAAGAGCTTGGGTAAGTGTGTTATCCAGTTCGATCCGTAAAGATTTCTGCAAGAACTTGGTTAAGTGTGTTACCCAGTTCGATCCGTAGACTTCTGCAAGAGCGTGGGTAAGTGTGTTACCCAGTTCGATCCGTAAATATTTCGGGAAGAGCTTGGGTAAGTGTGTTACCCAGTTCGATCCGTAAAGATTTCGGCAAGAGCTTGGGTAAGTGTGTTACCCAGTTCGATCCGTAAAGATTTCTGCAAGAGCTTGGGTAAGTGTGTTATCCAGTTCGATCCGTAAATATTTCGGCAAGAGCTTGGGTAAGTGTGTTACCCAGTTCAATTCGTAAAGATTTCGGCAAGAGCTTGGGTAAGTGTGTTACCCAGTTCAATTCGTAAAGATTTCGGCAAGAGCTTGGGTAAGTGCGTTACCCAGTTCGATCCGTAAATATTTCTGCAAGAGCTTGAGTAAGTGTGTTACCCATTTCGATCCGTAAAGATTTCGGCAAGAGCTTGGGTAAGTGTGTTAACCAGTTCGATCCGTAAATATTTCGGCAAGAGCTTGGGTAAGTGTGTTACCCATTTCGATCCGTAAATATTTCGGCAAGAGCTTGGGTAAGTGTGTTAACCAGTTCGATCCGTAAAGATTTCGGCAAGAGCTTGGGTAAGTGTGTTACCCATTTCGATCCGTAAATATTTCGGCAAGAGCTTGGGTAAGTGTGTTAACCAGTTCGATCCGTAAATATTTCGGCAAGAGCTTGGGTAAGTGTGTTACCCATTTCGATCCGTAAATATTTCGGCAAGAGCTTGGGTAAGTGTGTTAACCAGTTCGATCCGTAAATATTTCGGCAAGAGCTTGGGTAAGTGTGTTACCCATTTCGATCCGTAAATATTTCGGCAAGAGCTTGGGTAAGTGTGTTAACCAGTTCGATCCGTAAAGATTTCTGCCAGAACTTGGTTAAGTGTGTTACCCAGTTCGATCCGTAAATATTTCGGCAAGAGCTTGGGTAAGTGTGTTACCCATTTCGATCCGTAAATATTTCGGCAAGAGCTTGGGTAAGTGTGTTAACCAGTTCGATCCGTAAAGATTTCGGCAAGAGCTTGGGTAAGTGTGTTACCCATTTCGATCCGTAAATATTTCGGCAAGAGCTTGGGTAAGTGTGTTAACCAGTTCGATCCGTAAATATTTCGGCAAGAGCTTGGGTAAGTGTGTTACCCATTTCGATCCGTAAATATTTCGGCAAGAGCTTGGGTAAGTGTGTTAACCAGTTCGATCCGTAAATATTTCGGCAAGAGCTTGGGTAAGTGTGTTACCCATTTCGATCCGTAAATATTTCGGCAAGAGCTTGGGTAAGTGTGTTAACCAGTTCGATCCGTAAATATTTCGGCAAGAGCTTGAGTAAGTGTGTTAACCAGTTCGATCCGTAAAGATTTCGGCAAGAGCGTGGGTAAGTGTGTTAACCAGTTCGATCCGTAAATATTTCGGCAAGAGCTTGGGTAAGTGTGTTAACCAGTTCGATCCGTAAAGATTTCGGCAAGAGCTTGGGTAAGTGTGTTACCCATTTCGATCCGTAAATATTTCGGCAAGAGCTTGGGTAAGTGTGTTAACCAGTTCGATCCGTAAATATTTCGGCAAGAGCTTGGGTAAGTGTGTTACCCATTTCGATCCGTAAATATTTCGGCAAGAGCTTGGGTAAGTGTGTTAACCAGTTCGATCCGTAAATATTTCGGCAAGAGCTTGAGTAAGTGTGTTAACCAGTTCGATCCGTAAAGATTTCGGCAAGAGCTTCAGTAAGTGTGTTAACCAGTTCGATCCGTAAAGATTTCGGCAAGAGCTTCAGTAAGTGTGTTAACCAGTTCGATCCGTAAAGATTTCGGCAAGAGCTTGAGTAAGTGTGTTAACCAGTTCGATCCGTAAAGATTTCGGCAAGAGCTTCAGTAAGTGTGTTACCCAGCAAAATCCTGTATAAGCAAAATCGTTTCAATTCCATAACGTCAATGAAAGTGTGTATTACAAGCTTTTATATCAAATGATGTACACAGGGAATCATATCTGATTAAAATTGCGAAGGCGCGCGCGCTGTCTCGCTGACGTGATGGAAGCAAATACCTAAAAGCATTTTTCTTTATTTTGCCAAATTTTTGAACCTCTTACTTCATCACAATCAGCAATAAAACCTGCACACACTACCATTCTCCACTTTAAATAACAATACAGAAACGAACCCCTGACCTCCGTCAAATTAATTTCTTAAATTCTACGTATTCTGAAAATTACCAAAACCGATTTATGCAGCTTTTAGAACTGACTACGACAGTGTAATCAGATTCTAAAACGTTTTATATGACAGCCATTTTGAAACTGTAACGAATTTTTCCTATTTAGCGAATTTATTCAAGCTATTAACAAAATCGATTTTGTGCCAAGTTTGAATAAAATCGGACTCACATTACAATGCGAGAGTGCTAACGCACGCACACCCGCCCAAACAAATTTTAATTACCCTTTAAAAAGTGAGCTAAAAGTCAGGATCCACGCTCAGTTTACGTCCGGGTCTGGGTTATACTATGACGACCGCTTCAATAGCTCACTTCCAATTGAAATGCGCCAATAAGAGAACAGGGTGCTTATTCAATGACACTACATTTCACCTAACAATTACGCAAGTTGGATACGAAGCACTATACCAATCGTTACAGAGGCAGATGTTTTCAAAAACGTATCCACTGATTTTAACGATATCCCAACCCAACATACATAGATACCTTTTCTGCAAACAAAGCAATAATTCTTTAGAAAACCGTTCTGTCGACGGTAACTGCAGACACGAGATTTATAGAGGGGTAGAGGGGGGATAACTGCCCCTAATATGCGTAAATCAATAAGTCCAAGTGGACAAGGTATTCAGGTAAGTATGACAAGAGATTATCATCGCCTGTAATGATCAGGGTCTGTATAAATTATATCTAGGCACTGTGTACATTCATTTCTGCTTAACCTCGACATGTACTCACTGACTACGCTCCGTCATCCCCTGTAACGATTGGGGTTGCTTCTTACAAACGTCCCCCAACAAACGTAGCCTATACAGTTCGCTGTATCGCAAAAACAAATCCTGATCGGAACTAGAAAAAAGTAAAAAATCTACTTAGTTTTTCAAAATGGGATCATGAAATACTGGTAACACACACGCACACACAAAAACACACACACGCACGCACACGCACACACACACAAAAACACACACACACACACACACACACAACAAAACACACACACACACACACACAAAAAAACGCGCGCACGCACGCACACACACACACACACGCACACATGACCAAACACACACACGTACGCACGCACGCACACACACACACACACACACACACAACAAAACAGACACACACGCACACACACACACACACACACACACACACACAACCACACACACACACACACACACACACACACACACACACACACACACACACACACACACACACACACACACACACAATACCTCAAAAAAATTATATATAGAGGTTAGGATCGGCACTCGTTACAAGGTCCCATGTTTAGGTTTTGCCTCCATAGCTGCTTTAATGAGCTCACTTTTTTTTAATGTTATTCGCTAACAACAAAACAAACCTAAAGGCGATTACAGTCCTATTTGTTTAGTTTAAAGTTGAACCCCAAACCGTAAATTTATTTCACTTTAAATTTGCCACATTCAGTTTAATTAAGATTCATCGAATACGCCCGGAATTTGGTCAAAAACTGATGAACCGATTTCCCGTTTCCTATATATTTGAATGTGAGAAAGTTTGTGCTATGTTCTCGCATCACTCATCCTATTATAAGGCTACTTTCTGTACCCACACACTCGTTAGTGCGCATGTAATTAACGACCTTACGAACTGCGAAGCCCAACATCTGATCCCAAACAGTGTCCCGTCAGTTTTTTATCGCATCACGACACCCGCCGTGGGATCGGTTTGAGGAGGGAGGGGAGGGGAGGGGAAGTTTTTATTCCAATGACGTTAATAGGGGCGGAGAGACGATTTATGCAGTCAATTAAAATTAAACATTGTTATTTAAACATATTTGCCAAAAGTACACTTTTCAACAACGTGGCCTATCACATCCGGTTGTGACGTAGCAATATTAACAGAGACTATACAACAGACTTGTTTGTTTTAACGTTGTTCAGTAGTGCCATTTCCGGGACTGCTTTGTGTACTGGTAAAAAAAAAACCGTTTACAATGATTCCTTCAAATGTTTAGGCTGACTTGGTCACACAATGAGAACAGTGCGTTGCTTTCTGAGCAATAAACAGTCGTTACAGGCGCGCAGCTGTCTCGCTGGCGTGATGGAAATTAATTACTGATAACTTAGAGCATCGAGTAACAACACGTAGACGCGACATGAACATTGGCATAAAGTGCGTTTATAAAGAAACCTATAGAGCAGGATCACTGCACATTTCAAGGCACCGGATAAGTGACATCATTACGGTTCTTTGCAAAGGCTCATTTTCCAATGATAATGAGCTAACGTCTGGGCTAAAGCCTTGACAAGTTCTGTGCTCTTCCGACTCCACGTGTAGCCTCTAGAGTTACAGAAGACAGCACTACCTGCGATATATGCAGTTTTTAACGCAGATCACGGTGGTGAAACCATATTTTCAAAAAAGTTACAAACTTTAAAACATTTGAAATTGTTGAAAGAATTCTGCTTTTTAACGAACTTGTTCAAGTTATTACCATTATCGATTTTTGTGCCAAGTTTGAATCATATCTGATTAAAAATGTGAAGGCGCGCGCCTGCGTATGTGTGTGTGTGTGTGTGTGTGTGTGTGTGTGTGTGTGTGTGTGTGTGTGTGTGTGTGTGTGTGTGTGTGTGTGTGTGTATGTGTATGCGCTCACGCGCGCGTGTAAAAGTTTTAACCTCCCAAAAAGTTATCGGAACTCAGGATAACAGCTCATTTCAAGGTCACAAGTCCGTCCACT
Source organism: Callitettix versicolor (assembly GCA_022606455.1). Taxonomy (NCBI): domain Eukaryota; kingdom Metazoa; phylum Arthropoda; class Insecta; order Hemiptera; family Cercopidae; genus Callitettix; species Callitettix versicolor. The sequence continues at coordinate 2,872,293 of CM040190.1, forward strand.
TGAAATTCGCTACAAATATAAACAGTGAAAATGTGTGCAGTTATTTCTCGCTACAGCGCCTTGAAGACGCAAAGCCATAGGCCAGGCTGCCCCTTAACTGAAGGAAACTCAATTAACCGGTACTAATAGCTAAGGGCAAATGTAGCACAGAGCGGGGGGTGGGTTAATTGCAAAGCACTCTGGGAGCGTATTACCCTGCAGGTATGTAGGCTCAATCACTGTATCACGCAGAATCGTCTTCGCTAGTTGCAAACATTTCCTGTCAGAGTTATTATCGAGTTTTCATTGGACAAGGCGTAATGAGCAATTAGAAATGAGCACCTATTTTCACTATTAGAATATTTTTTGGTGAGTTGAGTTAGAAAACATGTGTGTGTGTGTGTGTGTGTGTGTGTTTGTGTGTGTGGGGGGTGTATGGGTGGGTGAATGTGTGTGTGTGTGTGTGTGTGTGTGTGTGTGTGTGTGTGTGTGTGTGTTTGTATATGGTGTTTCTGAGTGTGTGTGTGTCTGTGGTGTGTGTGTGGGGGGGTGGGTGTATGGGTGTGTGTGTGTGTGTGTGTGTGTGTGTGTGTGTGTGTGGTGTATGGGTGTGTGTGTATGTGGGTGTATGAGTGTGTTTGGATGTGGTGTTTGTGAGTGTGTGTGTATATATGTGTGTGTGTGTGTGTCTGTGGTGTATGGGTGTGTGTGTATGTGAGTGTATGAGTGTGTGTTTGGATGTGGTGTTTGTGAGTATGTGTGTATATATGTGTGTGTGTTTGTGTCTGTGGTGTATGGGTGTTTGTGTATGTGAGTGTATGAGTGTGTGTGTTTGGATGTGGCGTTTGTGAGTGTGTGTGTGTGTGTGTGTGTGTGTGTGTGTGTGTGTGTGTGTGTGTGTGTGTGTGTGTGTGTGTGTGTGTGTGTGCGCGTGTGTGGGTGGGTGGTGTGTATGGGTGCTTGGGTGGGTGCGTGTATGGATATGTGTGTGTGTGTGTGTGTGTGTGTGTGTGTGTGTGTGTGTGTGTGTGTGTGTGTGTGTGTGTGTGTGTGTGTGTCTGTGGTGTATGGGTGTGTGTGTGTGTGTGTGTGTGTGTTTGTATGTGGTGTTTGTGGGTGTGTGTGTCTGTGGTGTGTGTGTGTGTTTTGATTTTGCCGGTTAACGTACTGATTCAAGCTGATATTTGTTCGTCAATTGTTTTGATAACTTAGAAAGTATACAAAACATGGTCTCAAGGAAACGACCGGTGCACACTTCATGCTACCAGTCATACCGTCTGAGCTGCTCGACAGAAACCTGTTGAACACTTTGATCAGACATACAACTTTGTAAGCAGCCGTCAAGTTCGTATCTGTCTTTTCATTGGACCTTGAACACTTTAAATGCTAATTTATGCAGATATCCATGGTGAAATTAAATTAAAACAAATCTAAAAAGACAGTTTTAATTTTTTACTTTAGAAAAATTTTAAAGGAGGCGAACACCAGGCCTCGACTACCAAACAGAATAAAATTCATTATCAAACTACTAACAGAATATTTCTTTGTAAGTTTGAATTGAATTGGACAAAATTTGCGAACGATAGAATGATAAACACACACTACGTGAGCGCGCGCACACACACACGCAAACACACGCACGCACTTCAACGATACAAAAAAGTATTGTACAGGACAAGATCGGCGTTCATTTGAAGGTAAACTTTCAGGAAGTTGTTCATTATCCAATCACATTAGTCTAATGTATTTGTTCCGATTGGTCCATTACACCAAGTACAGAGTCCAAGTACTATTAACGAAGTACAGAGTGCAAGAGGAAGCGCGATACATATTTCACGAGGAATTGTGTTAAGAAATAAAAGAACAGATCCTTAGGGACGACCTGCCTCTCCCACAGGACGGGGATGAGCAATGATACTGAGGTACAGACACGCATCGTTCAGCTAAAACATTTATTTCCGAAAGTTCCTGGAAGGAAACACACTGTACTGACTTCACAGAATATTACAGCTTCACAGTTGTTGTTAAAGTAACACTTTTGTGTTTACTGAACTATCACACTGTGTATCACTAAGGAATTTCCACGGGAAATTGAGTGAATGCAGCAGACCTTGAAATGAGCACCAATCCTCATCCTTGTATCACTTTTTGAGGGATTGTTGAATTGTTTAATGATCGCGCGCGCGCGCGCGTGTGTGTGTGTTAGCGCGCTTAAGATCGCAGTATTAGTCCGAATTGATTTAAACTCCGATTCTGGTAATTGATTGCATAATTCCGTTAACCAGCAACATCCGTTCAGAAGTTTCAAAATGTCTGCCATTGTATACCTTTAAAAAATCGTAAGTTTTTGTTAAACGTTAATGGAAATCCGTTTTCACCAACGTAATCGTCCATAAAAGCTGTATCGACAGACATTTTGAATTTTCAAAATCCGTTGAAAATGAGCAATTTAATCTGACGCCGGTCAGGGATCATTTTCGTATTTTCAACGTAACTTAAAAGTTTACGAATGCATTTTTCAATAACGATCACGACGCTGAATTTACACTTTCAGAAAAGCTAAATGTAAAGAAAAATACTTTACATTTATGTTAGAAAAGTAGCTTCTGTCACGTCAGCGAGACAGCTTTTAAAGAACCTATAATACTGTAATGTATAACTTTAGTTAACTTTCTCTATGTTTTACTCGTATTAAGTAATGTTACCTGTGTATTTGCGTGTTGTAAGTTCTATTAGCAGCAAAACTGATGATGACCAAGTGCCGGCGAGCGCAGCCTACAAATCTCCCTCATACAAGTCACGCTACGAAAATGATGGCGTTCCTTCTTATCCGGAGGATTCTTAGTTCAACCATGTTCGTTAGTAGATTCCCTAGAGCTTCGTATAGCAAGCAAGTCTTGGTTCCATCATGTATGTAAATCGATTCCCTAGAGCTTCGTGTCGTGAGAGAGTCTTGGTTTCCTTAATGTTCAAAAATCGATCTTTAGAGCTTCGTGTAGTGAGAGAGTCTTGGTTTTTCATGTTCTTAAATCGATTCCCTAGAGTTTCGTGTTGTGAGTGAGTCTTGGTTCCATCATGTTCTTAAATCGATCCCCTAGAGCTTCGTATACTGAGAGTCTTGGTTCCATCATATTCTTAAATTGATTCCCTAGCGCTTCGTGTAGTGAGAGTCTTGGTTCCATCATATTCTTAAATCGATTCCCTAGCGCTTCGTATACTGAGAGTCTTGGTTCCACCATATTCTTAAATCGATTCCCTAGCGCTTCGTATACTGAGAGTCTTGGTTCCACCATATTCTTAAATCGATTCCCTAGCGCTTCGTATACCGAAAAAGTCTTGGTTCCATCATGTACATAAATCGATTCCCTAGAGCTTCGTATACTGAGAGTCTTCGTTCCATTATGTTCTTAAATCGATTCCCTAGAGCTTTGTGTAGTGAGAGTCCTGGTTCCATTATGTTCTTAAATCGATTCCCTAGAGCTTCGTGTAGTGAGAGTCTTGGTCCCATCATGTTCTTAAATCGATTCTCTAGAGCTTAGTATACTGAGGGAGTCTTGGTTCCATCATGTTCTTTAATCGATTCCCTAGAGCTTCGTGTACTGATGTTAAAAATACTTTGTCCAGTGCTCTTCTATAGTATTGTTACTTCAAGGACCAAACTACCACCGTAAACAAAGAAAGGTTTAACGGTTGGCAGAACTGGATTTAGTTACAGGTGTGACAACACTGAGGAAGTAGGTAACATAACACGACAAGGGGGAGGACATACTGTCAACGTGAATGTTTGCATTAGTACTTGACAATCGGCTCACTGTACTTATGTCAGAACTTCGTTATACCCAGCGTTTTAACCAAATACATAGCAAACTGCTTTCTCGTTGACGTGATACAAGCAAATTCCTAAAACGCAAAAACAGCACAATTATTTCCCTTTTACATTTATTGAATGTCTGATTCTTCAACCTAGCTCTGAAGTAGGTAGAAGTGATTGCGAAGCACATTGAACCAGACGGCGGTCAGATTCATTTTCGTATTTCAGTGGAATTTGAGAATTTATAAATGTGAATTTCCGCAAATTTTAACAATACTGAAACCAAAGTTTCAGAATAAGATTTTAAAATTTGTAAGGCCTACATTTTGAAACTGTTGATCGAATTTAACTGGGTAAACGCAACCACAATTTCATCAGCTTTTCAAAAAGTAACCTGAAGGTCTAAGGTCTCGGGCTGGGTGTTACCATGACGGCTGCTCCAGGAGCGCATTTTTCAGTGGAAATCCGCTAATAAACCCCGATTGGGTCGAATTTTTTTTCGTAAATTTAAAACTTCGTACACTAACTTGAGTTACATAATTTTTCACAGCCTCAGTGACCAAAATGTAATCAAAACGTAATGAACCGATTTTGAAAAATCAGGCTTTTTTTGGCGTTTTTTTTATCGAAATATTCAAACGCTAAAATTAGGGATGGGCGGTGGAGAACAACTGAGACATTTAATTCGGAATTTACGTTAGCATTAGCCGTAGCATTAGCATTAGCATAAGCATTAGCATTAGCATTAGCTTTAGCTTTAGAATTAGCCGTAGTATTAGCATAAGCATTAGCATTAGCATTAGCTTTAGAATTAGCCGTAGTATTAGCATTAGCATTAGCTTTAGAATTAGCCGTAGTATTAGCATAAGCATTAGCATTAGCATTAGCTTTAGAATTAGCCGTAGTATTAGCATTAGCATTAGAATTAACCGTAGTATTAGTATTAGCTTTAGAATTAGCCGTAGTATTAGCATAAGCATTAGCATTAGCCGTAGCATGAGCATTAAATTTTGAATTCAACTGTTTGTTTTGTTTCCACACGTCCGTCCGTCCGGTTCAAGGTCGCGCGGCAGTAACTGTACAGCGAGGACCAACATTACAGGAACCACATCGCACTTTACGCGCAATACTGTACCTTACGACAAAAAGCACAGAATATAATTTCACGAACGGATGGGGAGGGGTAATAAATCAACCGGAGAGTTCTGGTTCAGTAGACTAAGGGGAGAAGGGGAGAGCTAGTTGATGAGGAAATACAGGGGGAAGGGGGAACCTATTAAATGGGGCTGTTAATTAGGGGATGCTGGGAGCAAATTGTTTTACATACGCTAAGCACAGATGTACTGAGAAAAATGACTCGCGTACGCGTACACATTTACGAACACACACACGCGCGCGCACACACACACACAAAACTATTTTAACTGCCATTCAGAAGGTATTTCATATGAAAGGCTCAGTGCTATTTTCATATGGTTCCAGGTCTGAGGTTTATAATGAAAGTCAAGATATGCATTCCACAACAAACGGGAACGCCTTCAATATTCCCGTTATACTACACCCGCATTACGCCGCTGCTGCCATATTGCATCGATTGTCGTGTAGGCGCTATGCGGTATTATTTTACTTTTACAATATTCAGACAATCTGTCAGCGTAAACACGAAATAAAAGACCAGTAAATAAATAGCTCAAGATTTTCTCGCGAAGTGACAGCAGTCAGGGTTATTTTAGGTTTTTATCTGTTTACAATAAACACTGTGTGCTATAAAACTTTCATTGTATCTTGTTTGTACACATTTTACAAACATGTACAACAAAATGTTTTAGCAAAATTAAAAAAAAACGGTTTTCACTAAACACTATTTTCAAAAAGCGTTTCATTCTAAGGAATGCATTACTTGACATCATATGAAAAGAGCGCGATCATGATACGTGAAACACCTTTAGAATGGTTAAGATTATATGTATATGGCCTAGTTGATAGCGTACTGGGCTTTCACCCCGAGGACCCGGGTTTGATTCCCGGCCAGGACTTGGCATTTTCATACGCTATAAATCATCCCATCGTCTACATTAGCCGAAGTGTGCACAATAGTCGGACGTTAAACACCAAAAGAAATATATATATATATATATATATATATAAACATATAAACCACACACACATATATATATATATATATATATATATATATATATATATATATATATATATATATATATATATATATATATATATATATATATATATATATATATATATATATAATCGGCAGTCACGTGACGACAGAAGTGAAAATACTGTTTGGGCTTATTATTTACATTTTAGCCTCAGATAATTTACTCAAATAGTGTAGAAGATTATATTTTACATCAACAATTTTGAAGATTTGTTGAAAAAGTACAAAAAAATACACGTAAAGTATACGGAGTGGTCACCTTTCCAGTAGTTATTTTTCCGACCGTTTTGGCGCTGCTAAAAAGTTCTTTGAATCGCCAATATACACGGCGCTGGTCTTGGTTAGTTCTCTTAAAATGCAAGAGATGGCGTAGATTGATGTGAGATTATTTCAATAGAGTTAAAAATTATTACTGCTAAAAAAATATTTTATCAATTCTGCTACTACATATTATACTATACACTCATATACACGTGTATATATTCGGGCTTTGTGTCTTTTTCTCTTCCGTATACACTGTGCTTAGCGTCTTGCGTTACGTTACAGATTTTGATTACGAGTCGGTCATTTTTCCCCGTGTGCTATAGTGTGTACAATAATTCTAAATAAGTTTTCACTTCAAAAAAATAACTTTCGAAAATTCGCTTTCATCAAGTTAGCGAG
>CM040190.1:2881427-2891427 GCA_022606455.1 Callitettix versicolor
TGTGTGTGTTGTGTGTGTGTGTGTGTGTGCGGGCGCGCGCGCGTGCGCGTGTGTGTAAATGCGCGCAAGCGTGTGTGTAAGTGCGCGCGCGCGCGTTTTAGCACGCTCGCAATAGCAATTTTAGTCGGATTCGATTCAAACACGGCACAAAAATCGATTCCGGTAATATAGCTTGGACAAGTCGGTTACTCAGCAAAATCGGTTTCAAACGCGGCCATTTAAGTCTTCAAAAAAGGCGTAGGTTTTTTGTTGTAAATATTGTTGCAAATCTGATTCCTCTCTCGCACGAATATGACTTTCAAAAACCGTTAAAATTAAGAAATGTTTGACACGGTCAGGTTCATTATCGTATTTTCAATGTCCACATTTTTCTATCTTACCGTTTTCGTTTTGAAACTGACACAAACATTATTAAAATCCGCATTGAATTAGCATTGGCAGTACAACAAAAAGACCGCTTTCAAACAAAATTTCTTAATTTCAATGGCTGTAACGCTGAGTAACACTGTAACACTGATTCGATGGTGAAGTCGGTTCTATTTACTACAAGAAAGTTATGAATATGAAAGGTCAAATCCTAATTATTGCAGATTTTAACGCTGTTTATGGCGGTGTTATCGTAGTTCCAAAAAAAAGGTAAGACTGACAATCACTTTTAGAAATTCGCTTCCATTACGTCAGCGTGTCATCTCAGTAAGTCTGTGCCTGGCAGGAAGCTTTCAAATCAACCCTTCGCTCGCATAATAAAACTGCTCTTGTATAAGCCTGGGGGATGTTTGTATTCGCGTTTTTTTGAATTCCTGTCCGCGGGGTTGGGAGGCAGCAATTACAACTCACTCAAGGTGGGGCGACAAGTCAGAACATGTCTCTGTATGAAGCAGGGGCATTTCTTTGTTTCACGCTTGCTTTCAGCGCAACCCACGCTTAATGGAATTGCTGCCGTTACTTTCTTCACAAAGTATTGCAATCGATTCGAAAACTCTAACCTTACTTTCTTCACAAAGTATTGCAATCGATTCGAAAACTCTAACCTTACTTTCTTCACAAAGTATTGCAATCGATTCGAAAACTCTAACCTTACTTTCTTCACAAAGTATTGCAATCGATTCGAACTCGAACTTTACTTTCCCCACAAAGTATTGCAATCGATTCGAACTCGAACTTTACTTTCCCCACAAAGTATTGCAATCGATTTGAACTCGAACTTTACTTTCTCCACGAAGTATTGCAATCGATTCGAAAACTCGACTTTCCTTTCCCCACAAAGTATTACAATCGATTTGAACTCGAACTTTACTTTCTCCACAAAGTATTGCAATCGATTCGAACTCGAACTTTACTTTCCCCACAAAGTATTGCAATCGATTTGAACTCGAACTTTACTTTCTCCACGAAGTATTGCAATCGATTCGAACTCGACTTTCCTTTCCCCACAAAGTATTACAATCGATTTGAACTCGAACTTTACTTTCTCCACAAAGTATTGCAATCGATTCGAACTCGACTTTCCTTTCCCCACAAAGTATTACAATCGATTTGAACTCGAACTTTACTTTCTACACGAAGTATTGCAATCGATTCGAACTCGAACTTTACTTTATTCACAAAGTATTACAATCGATTTGAACTCGAACTTTACTTTCTCCACAAAGTATTGCAATCGATTCGACCTCGAACTTTACTTTCCCCACAAAGTATTGCAATCGATTTGAACTCGAACTTTACTTTCTCCACGAAGTATTGCAATCGATTCGAACTCGACTTTCCTTTCCCCACAAAGTATTACAATCGATTTGAACTCGAACTTTACTTTCTCCACGAAGTATTGCAATCGATTCGAACTCGACTTTCCTTTCCCCACTAAGTATTGCAATCGATTTGAACTCGAACTTTACTTTCTCCACGAAAGTATTGCAATCGATTCGAACTCGAAACAAAGTATTACAATCGATTCGAACTCGAACCTTACTTTCTCCACAAAGTATTGCAATCGATTCGAAAGTATTGAATCATATCGGACTAAATAGCGAACGTGAACGTGTTAAATCACGCATCGATTGGAACATATCGATTGGAAATGCATTAAAACATCCGATTCGATATTTCTCTCTCCCTTTCTGTTCCTCTTTTCATTCACTGAATAAATTTACAGCCTGTATGAAGTAACCGCACATCCGCCCCTCAAGTAGTCACTGGCGACATTCCTCCCACAGGAGGCTGGGGAAAGGATACGGCAGCCCCAATTAACTGACTCCACCGCGTAAACAACCTGAAACGACTTTAATTTGAGAGTAAGGAAAAAAGGCACTTATGGCTCGTTAACTGTGTGTAAGAGGCAGGCTGTAATGAGTGCGTGCTCTCTGGTGGCCAAACATTCAACTAGGCCTGCCTGAAATTCATCGAGCTATACGATCAGTTAGTATGCATAACCATAAATTAAATAAATATATGTGGCTTGCGACAAGGTAATGTGATACACTCGTTCCAATGCCTTATTAATCTTAAATGTGTAAATGTTGCAACAATATTACATAAGCCTTCTCACATTCGATTATATACCCCCGCAAAGTGTGTGTGCGTGTGTGTTTTAGCGCGCGCGCGCGCGTGTGTGTGTGCGTGCGTGCGCGTGCGTGTGTGTGTGTGTGTGTGTGTGTGTGTGTGTGTGTGTGTGTTTTCGTGGGTTTGTGCGCGTGTGTTTGTATGCGTGTGCGCGTGCGTGTGTTTGTGTGTGTGTTTTCGTCTGTTTGTGTGCGTATGTGTTTGTGTGTGTGTGTGTGTGTGTGTGTGTGTGTGTGTGCGTGTGCGCGTGCGTGTGTTTGTGTGCGTGTTTTCGTGTGTTTGTGCGTGCGCGCGCGCGTGTGTGTGCGTGCGCGCGTGCGTGTGTGTGCGTGCGCGCGCGCGTGTGCGTGTTTGTGTGCGCGCGTGCGTGTGCGTGATTGTGTGCGCGCGTGCGTGTGAGTGATTGTGCGCGCGCGTGTGCGTGTGCGTGTGTGATTGTGTATGTATTTGTATGTGTGTGTGTGTGTGTCAGTGCAACCAACTTGTGATATAAAAAGAAACTGAAGTTCGTAAATAAATCGATAACACAGCGGCCAGGGTTCAGTTGGTTTTTCTCGATTTACCGCGGAGCCGTATCGTGTCTTTTCATCGCACAAACTTGAATTACGAAACTTCGTAAATGACCAAAAGTTGGGCAAAATCTGATCACCACTCCCGAAATCGATTTTTCGGAGATGAAAAGGTTTTCTGACAAAAAACAAGTCCATAAAAACTTTTTTTTTAAGGAAACGTTCCCGAGATTTTACCGAATTAAAGACACATTCCAAATTCATAAAAATCGGTCAATTCGTTTAGTCTTCAGTGGTTTGTGTAAAACAGATCCAAATATAATTCACTTTTTGGACTGAGGGGAGATCCATACTTCGTATAGCGAGACAGCCATTACTAATATTAAATGACAACCTACATAAAATATTTGTAGTACGTTTTTCTAGAAAACTAGCGATGGCATGTAGAATCACGCTTCACGTATAGACTTCGTGCAGAATTTGAAATATAAGCAAATTACAGTTTACAGAAACCGTGATAAAGAAAACCACGACCCTTCCAGAACGGATTTATGGCTTACTTGCAATCATTACGGAAGATATATTCCAATTTTTCCCAAGTTAAGTTTCCAAATAGTCAACGATTTCGTTTGAACGTCATTGGACCTTGAAGGGCAACGCCCCGGGCTTGGACTAATGTACCGAAAACTTACAAAAACCCAAACCACCAGGTGACAGACCTGCCAGCTTGTGTGCGCCCGAGTGCGTCCACCTTACAAGCAAGGTTTCTGTGTACACTACTTGAGCTGATCTCTATATCACTTTGTGAAGGGTTGAAACAGCGCGCGCGCGTGTGTGTGTTTTTTTGTGTACGTGTGTATGTGTGTATGTACGAGGTGTGTTCAGAAAGTAACGATAATTTTTAAATTTCGAGGGCTTGGAGAGTCCGATTGTCAAACATTTTTTTTTTATTATGTTGGTATACATAAAAGTATGATAAAAAGCTGAAGTATGATAAAACTTTCAGCTGTTTTCATTGTTGACTTTGTCTGTGACAGCCACTAAGGTTAGACGTGTTTTTATGAGCTCGGCGATTTTCGTTTGTTAAAAGAAATGGATCAAATAATTTGTATCAAATTTTGCGTAAAAAATGGAATAATGTGTAACAAAGAGTGTGAAATGGTTGGATCATGTCATGAATTTGTTTCCAGTGTTTTGTGTATGAAACGATTGGCAGCAAAATTCGTTCCAAAATGGTTGAATTTTGAACAAAAACAGCGGCGAATGGAAGTTGCTCAGGAGTCACTAAATGAAGTCAACGACGATGCAGAATTACTGAAACGTATTATAACAGGTGACGAAACATTGGTTTACGGATATGACGTCGAAACTAAGGCTCAATCATCCCAGTGGAGGCATTCTGGCTCGCCAAGACCGAAAAAGGCTCGACAAGTGCGGTCGAACGTGAAGGTTATGCTCACTGTGTTCTTCGATATTAATAGCATAGTGCATCATGAATTCGTACCACCAGGTGAAACGGTCAATAAGGAGTACTGCCTACAAATTCAACGCCGTTTGTGTGAAGCAATCCCAAAAAATACGCCCGGATCTGTGGAAAAACAATTCACGGCTTTGCACCACGATAATGCACCAGCTCACACTTCATTGCTTGTTTTTTTTGGCCAAAAACAGTACTGTAACGATGACCCAGCCTCCATATTCGCCAGACATGTCTCCGTGTGACTTTTTCCTATTTCCAAAAATAAAGAGGACCCTAAAGGACCGTCGTTTTACAGCCGTAGATGACATTAAAAGCGCATCGCTGAAAAAACTAAAGGCTATCTCAAAGATCGAGTTTGAGAAGTGTTTCGAGGATTGGAAAAAGTGCTGGCACAAGTGCATAATCTCCAATGGGGACTATTTTGAAGGCATCAACATCAATGCAGAAGAATAAATAAATATTTTGTTCAAAAAATTAAAATTCTCGTTACTTTCTGAACACACCTTGTGTGTGTGTGTGTGTGTGTGTGTGTGTGTGTGTGTGTGTGTGTGTGTGTGTGTTGTGTGTACGTGTGTACGTGTGTACGTGTTTATGTGTGTACGTGTGTATGTATTAAAAACTGCATGAATCGGAATTTTGAATTTTCAGAATCCGTTGTAATTAAGAAATTTAATTTGACGGCGGTCAGGGTTCGTGTTAGTTTTTCAATGCGATTCGAAAGTTTAAAAAAAAATGCTAAATATGCAGATTTTAAAGCCGTTTATGTTGGTGAAATCGCAATTCCGAAAAGTGGGTGACATAAATATTTAGTTTTGAAAAGTCACTTTCGTCAAGTCACCTCGACAGCACGGCTGTAACTCCATTATACGTGTGTAGCAGTGTGTCAGCAGCTGTAGTTAGGTGATGCGTGAAGTTAATGCTTTTTAAATGAGAGATAAATCTGTTTAGGGAATAGAACAAGCGCAAGGTTGGCAGCGCTGCACTCACACAATAGCGGGTGTGATGATACAGGTGTGGCGCAATGAGGGAGGTATTCAAATCAAACCTGACGCACGTTTAGCCAACCCATTAAGCAGATTGGATCGGATACCTAATCATCGCACCTTTGTATCCGCTGTAACCAGTCCGGCTACGTGCATGACGTCACAGGCTATATTTTACGAAAACATTACATTTTTTTTAAAGCGAAAAGCACATTAAGGCTATTATCGCCTCCCTAAATGTAAGTGTGAGTGTAAAGTGTTAAAGTCGTAAGTGTAGTGTTGTAAGTGTAAGTGTGTGTTAGACTCGGGTACCGCGAGGGACGTCTATATTCTCTCAATAGGTGCAGCTAGTCTGCACCCCCCTGCGGGGTGAAAACGTAATAATAACCTATTACATAATTAACGTCAGTTAAATAAACAGAATTACGCGACAGTTGTGCACATCCTTCCCACACTCAACACATGCGCGTTCATTTCTGAGAGCTCCTCTGTCGCTGCCTCGCTGACGTGATGGAAGCAAATTTCAGAAAAATAACATCACAAGCGAACATTTTATACTCCATAATATAACGTTAATAATTTAACATTAATTTAAGTATATATAAAGTATATCAACATCACTGCTAGCAACAATGCTATTGCTAGATTCAAGTATTTTAACCTTCACTTTATGAAAGTCAGAATGTACATAAATCTAAATGTCAAAACATCAGTACTACCTATCGGATTTAATTCAAACCGATCTTTAAACACAGCAGTCGGTGGAAAATAACTTTTTACAAGAAGACACATAGCTATGAAATCACTCTTAAAACACTCCTGGCACTGATAAAACAAAATGTGAAATTTTCAACGGAACTTGTTCAGTATTTTCTGTGTATAGAGGACACACACACACGCGTGCACACACACACACACACACACACACACAAATACATATTCACGAGTGTATATATATATATGTGTGTGTGTGTGTGTGTGTGTGTGTTAGGTCCCCGCAAGGGGGTGCAGACTAGCTGCACCTATTGAGAGGATTTAGACATCCCTCTCGGTACCCGAGTCTAACAAACACTTACAAAACTACACTTACGACATTAACACTTTACACTCACACTTACATTAAGGGAGGCGATAATAGCCTCAACGTGCTTTTCGCCATAAAATAACAAAAAAAAAAGTTCGGTTAGGTTAGGTTAGGTTACTTCGGATGGTGCTAGGTCTGAGTCTTACTATGATGGCCGCTGCCATAGGAAATTCGCCAAACAAAATCAATATTTAACCACGTATCAGTTAAATGTATCTTGCTTATTTCAAATTAGACCTACCATAACGATAAGATAGAATCTGTATTTATATCTGATAAATATTAGGGATTATCTGTTATCTTATCGATAGTAAAACGTAAAGTATCGATTATTTCATTATTGACACACTAATAGCTATTGTGAATTGTAAATCTATCGCTGTATAAACCGTGAAACGTGCACTGATCTCGACCTCTAGAATATAATGGTTAAAACATTTTGCGTGTGTGTGTGTGTCTCCTAATGCTTGACGTTTTTCTGATTTTGATAAAAAGGGCACACAAATTTGTAGTAGTAAGATTTGTTGACGCCATCCAGGGACCGATATATATCATTGCATCTGGATGGACGCCTGGTGTTCCTCCTCACTTCAGCATGTTCGTCCAACTTTCCTATTTCTGGTTGTCCCTCATCTTGGAATCCTTATATTTTTTTATTAGGACACATTTAAAAAAGCCCGCTGCACGCTGCCAATTCTCTTTAGAGCTTATCATTATATAAACCAGTGTCTCAGGTGTTAACAGACTCTTCCAGCTTGTTCTCAGCTCTTCCCGCTGACTCTCAATGGACGCACATTCAAAGATGGTGTGTAGTGCAGTGTCCTCAGCCCCACGGTATGTACAACTTGGCGATTCTCTTAATATTTAACCAGGTAAGCATTAAATTCTCCATGCCCAGTGAGGACTTGAATCGTGAAGAAGTCGACCTCGCCTACTGTATTATCACACCATCTCCTAACGCCAGGAATGAGACGCCACGTCCACCTGCCTTTACAGCTGTTGTCCCAGCGACTTTGCCACTTGATGTAGGTGTGTTTTCTCTCCTAACGTCAGGAATGAGACGCCACGTCCACCTGCCTTTACAGCTGTTGTCCCAGCGACTTTGCCACTTGATGTAGGTGTGTTTTCTCTCCTAACGTCAGGAATGAGACGCCACGTCCACCTGCCTTTACAGCTGTTGTCCCAGCGACTTTGCCACTTGATGTAGGTGTGTTTTCTCTCCTAACGTCAGGAATGAGACGCCACGTCCACCTGCCTTTACAGCTGTTGTCCCAGCGACTTTGCCACTTGATGTAGGTGTGTTTTCTCTCCTAACGTCAGGAATGAGACGCCACGTCCACCTGCCTTTACAGCTGTTGTCCCAGCGACTTTGCCACTTGATGTAGGTGTGTTTTCTCTCCTAACGCCAGGAATGAGACGCCACGTCCACCTGCCTTTACAGCTGTTGTCCCAGCGACTTTGCCACTTGATGTAGGTGTGTTTTCTCTCCTAACGTCAGGAATGAGACGCCACGTCCACCTGCCTTTACAGCTGTTGTCCCAGCGACTTTGCCACTTGATGTAGGTGTGTTTTCTCTCCTAACGTCAGGAATGAGACGCCACGTCCACCTGCCTTTACAGCTGTTGTCCCAGCGACTTTGCCACTTGATGTAGGTGTGTTTTCTCTCCTAACGTCAGGAATGAGACGCCACGTCCACCTGCCTTTACAGCTGTTGTCCCAGCGACTTTGCCACTTGATGTAGGTGTGTTTTCTCTCCTAACGTCAGGAATGAGACGCCACGTCCACCTGCCTTTACAGCTGTTGTCCCAGCGACTTTGCCACTTGATGTAGGTGTGTTTTCTCTCCTAACGTCAGGAATGAGACGCCACGTCCACCTGCCTTTACAGCTGTTGTCCCAGCGACTTTGCCACTTGATGTAGGTGTTTTCTCTCCTAACGTCAGGAATGAGACGCCACGTCCACCTGCCTTTACAGCTGTTGTCCCAGCGACTTTGCCACTTGATGTAGGTGTGTTTTCTCTCCTAACGCCAGGAATGAGACGCCACGTCCACCTGCCTTTACAGCTGTTGTCCCAGCGACTTTGCCACTTGATGTAGGTGTGTTTTCTCTCCTAACGTCAGGAATGAGACGCCACGTCCACCTGCCTTTACAGCTGTTGTCCCAGCGACTTTGCCACTTGATGTAGGTGTGTTTTCTCTCCTAACGTCAGGAATGAGACGCCACGTCCACCTGCCTTTACAGCTGTTGTCCCAGCGACTTTGCCACTTGATGTAGGTGTGTTTTCTCTCCTAACGTCAGGAATGAGACGCCACGTCCACCTGCCTTTACAGCTGTTGTCCCAGCGACTTTGCCACTTGATGTAGGTGTGTTTTCTCTCCTAACGTCAGGAATGAGACGCCACGTCCACCTGCCTTTACAGCTGTTGTCCCAGCGACTTTGCCACTTGATGTAGGTGTGTTTTCTGAGTTCCGTTCTGTTTGCCCTTTTTACAGAAGACCTTTCACTGACCAGGAGGTCCAAGGGCGGCGTGCCGGCAAGCACTGTCCTGTATGCACAGATTACTCTGAGCACCATCGATCTTTGAACCTTCTCCAGCATTCTCCTGGCTCTCGCGCTTTCCAAGGCGCGTTACCAGATTGGAGCACCGTAAAGTATGACCGAGTAGGCTACGGCCGTAATGGTCCTACGCTTCTTACTTCCTGGACCGCTGGTGTTGCACATGAGACGGCTCAAGCTCCTGACAGTGGCCGAAGCGCTCTCGCAAACCCCGACGCACGTGTCCAATCATTCTCACGCCTCGCTCGAAGTGGACCCCGAGGTACTGGAGCCTATCTCGCATCCGTTTACCACAATTTCAAGCTTCTTGACGCGCCGGGGAGCACTCAAAATCGCCACTTCGGTCTTCTCCGGGGGCCATCTCAAGCCCATCACTGACCTTGTTCTGATTTTTATAAAACTGACACAAATTAGTCGCTTCCAAATTCGCAGTCAGTCAAATTATTAAACAATCACGGCACGCCGCTCGCCTCGTTGCCGTGATGGAAGCAAATTTCCAATCTTCGATTTTTTACCCTCTGATTTCACTATTGTTAACATTAAAATCTGCCAATATTAGCGTTGTGAACTTTCAAATTGCGCTGAAAATACGAAAATGAACCCTGAAAACAAGGTTTTTAATTTTTACGGATTCAGAAAATTCAAAATACTAATTCATGCAATTTTTAACGTATATTACGACGATGAAAAAAAAATTAAGACAAAATGGTATCCATTTCTGAAGATTTGAAATGGCCGCCATATTGAAACTGTTGAACTCTGCATATTGTCCAAGCTGTTAGAAAAATCGATTTGTATGCCGAGCTTAAATCAAACCATACTGAAACTGC
>CM040190.1:2896427-2911427 GCA_022606455.1 Callitettix versicolor
TTCATCCCCTAAAAGGACAAAAATATAAAAGACGTATAAATGTTTGTGTTGGAGAAAAATATTTTTTAACAGATTTTCTTAAATTCGAATGGAACACATTTGAATAAAGCAACATATTCAGGTTATAATATTTTTTCATATTCACTGTAAAATAATCACGAGTTTAGATAATCATGCTTTTCTTAATATATTTTTTTATGTTTCTAAATTATTACATTACTGAAACAGTTTAAGTTTCGTGGACAAAGCCGCTACTGGTTATGATATATACTAAAGCATACGACGGGTATATATATATATATATATATATATATATATATATATATATATATATATATATATATATACTAGCATTTATGTTTATATGTATCGTTTATGTTTATATATATATATATATATATATATATATATATATATTGTGTTTAACATCCGGCTATTGTGCACATTTGGGCTAATGCAGGCGATGGGATGATTTATAGCGTATGAAAATGCCAAGCCCTGGCCGGGAATCGAACCCGGGTCCTCGGGCTGAAAGCCCAGTACGCTATCGACTAGGCCACCGATAGTACATATATATATATATATATATACACTATACATATATATATATATAGTATACGTTAACACTCTCACATTCGAAATTCTCGTCCGATTTGTTTCAAACTTGGCACAAAAATTTATTTTCTGTAACAGCTTGGACAGATCCGTTATAACCCGCAAAATTCGTTAGAAAAATTTCAAAATGGTGGTAATTTAAAATATTTGAAAATCAGTACTTTTTTGCTTTAAATACTTTCGAAAATTTAATTTCACTGTCGTAATCAGCGCTGAAAACTGCATAAATTAGCATTTTGAATTTCCAACATTGGTTGAAATTAAGAAATTCAATTTGACCGCGGTCAGGGTTCATGTTCGTATTTTCAGTGTAATTATACGAAACTTTGAAATACAGATTTTAATGTTGATTACGCTAACGAAATCGAAATGTGCAAGAGCGTATTTTGATCATACGGGCATGCGCATAGCGTCACGTCACGCCATCAGCACATGTATTGCGTTACCAAGTGGTCGCAGGCTCGCCATCTCGGCTGTCTGTCACACAACCGCACCGGAAAAGTATTGCGGTCCTAAGTATAGTCTACTTTGTGGCAACAGACATCTTCTTTTCTAACCACTGAATTATATTTAGACTTTGTAGGTAACATTTCACATTGTGAAAGTTTCAATTATATTTAAAGTGAAAACTTCTAAAAGGCAGGCCAACCGTGCACTTTCTTGTATGAGAAAAATAGACGCTCAAAATCACATGCTTGCCGTATACAAATTATTAGTATCCTTCAAGTGATTTAAGTCGGTCTACCGGTGAACTGATCGTGTCTAATGCAGTTGTGGCTCAGTGCTATGAAACTAACGGAAGTGAGTTCAAAACCAGCAAGTGACATTATTTTTTTTTACTCTTTATGTTAGATTAATGGGTTTAAAATTATAATTATATATAAGTTGAATGTCTTTCTTCTTTTCGTTTCACCCTCTTTGGGGTACGCTGAATTAATCATTTCTTGCGCGCTGTACTTTTCTTTGTTCCCAGTAGCTCTTCATTCTTTCTGATCTTCTTTTCCTCTCCTCTTCTGAAATGATAGGTTTAGGTTTTATTTTGGTTTTATCTTGGAATCTTATAAAGTTGAATTTATTACAATTGAATTTATTTTATTACAATTGAAACTGAACTTAGTCCATCAATCAATATATCTATGAAATGAAAGCGTTAGTTGGTTGCACATCCGATGACGCACTCCAAAATCCAAAAATCACTTGATCTTGTGACAGTTGTATCAATCTTGTCTTAGTCCAAATCAAACGGTTTTATCCTGTCCAACCACCGAACTTGAACCGAATTGTCGAGAACTTGTAGCATCTCGATGTTATGGTGCTTATGCAGTCTTTCTTCATGCTTCCTAGCAAATCGCCGAACCTCTTCATGAACTGTAGCAATTTGTAAATCCTTATGAAGATCATCATTGCGTACGTACCATGGGGGCATTAACAATGCTTCTCAGTACTTTGTTTTGAAACGTTTGAATAATTTTAATATTGCTTCTTTTCGTGCAGCCCCAAAGCTGCACACCATATGTCCAGATGGGTTTTAGGACTTGTTTATAAAGTAATAGTTTATTGTAAATGTCGCCCAAGAAGCCGATGCATTTTCCTTAGTTTCAGATTCAGTTCATTACGTTTCTTTTTGACATGTACCTTCCAGCGCAGTCTTGCGTCCAGTGTCATTTATTGCATTATTATCTTGTGGGATCACGTGTTGATTGATAACCACGGGAAGATAATTGAATTTTCTGTTAGTAAAAGTAACAACGAACAGATTTTGTCTCATTCAGCTTTATTCGCCATTTTTTAGTCCAGTCACAAATTCCATTGACAGCTATCTACAGCCTTCGAGTAGACTCCTCAATGCTATATAAGTTGAATAATAAATATTTAATTATAATTAACAATATTACACTACATACCCGACCTATGTAACACAAGACGATTAGCCTACAGCTTTTACAGTAATTGCATATTGTATATTGCATATTGTATATTGTATATTGCATATTGCATATTGTATATTGCATATTGTATATTGTATATTGTATATTGTATATTGTATATTGTATATTGTATATTGCATATTGTATATTGCATATTGTATATTGCATATTGCATATTGTATATTCAATAAATAAATTCATACGCAGGCTAAGTTAACATTCTTATTTTAAACATTCAAAACGCACTGAAAATATGAACATGAACCCTGACCGCCGTCAAATTACATTTCTTTATTTCTACGCATACTGAAAATTCAAAATGCTAATTTATGCAGACTTTAACGCTGATCACGACAGTAAAAATGAAGAATATTTAACAAAAAATCTGTTATGGATTTGGAAAGATTTAAAATGTGGCCGCCATTTTGAAACTGTTGCTGGTTAAGAAATTTGTTTAAGCTACATTAGCGAAACAGATCTGAGCATCATTTGAATCAAATCGCACACACGTGCATATATTAACGACCCCCTCAAAGGGCAGGATGGCCTCTCGTTTCAAGGTCCCGGGTCTGGGTTTTACTATGATGAAAGCTCCAATAGCTTATTTTAATGAAGTTTGTTAGCAAAACAAGTTGCTTTAGAACACAGCCTGCTGACCGTTCTGTCTGTTTATTGCGGTTCCGATTACAACTTAGGGAATGGAGCCGGGGAGGCGTATTTAATCAAGAACAAAAACACAAAACAACCCTTAAACTCGGTTTTATATGGCGCAATGAAGGGCGGGCGCCGCAGTACAGCCAGAATACGGTCAGCGACCTCTGCAAAGACAACGTGAATCCTAAGTCTTTGTACAGTACTTGTAATAAAAGAAATCATTTGTTGCCTTCAGTATTGCAGGCTACCTGCTCACTTCCATTTCCCTAACGCTCTCAAAACAACTCTCCACGTTACTTTATTGCTCAAAATTATGCTAAAACTGTTTCTGTATGTTTCTCACACTGTAATTTGTCTTTAAGTTACATAACAAATAACACAGTGTACCAGAGTTATCTTAGTCCGCACAGAACATGTACTTATCTTATTTGGTTTTCCAATATATATATATATATATATATATATATATATATATATATATATATATATATATTGTTTTTCACCGGCAAAAGAAAAAAATATATATCATGAATACTGTATGTGCAGACGAGAACTGTGTCAAGGACCCGTCGGTCTTACACCGCGTATGAATGGTCGACTGACCTTCGTCTGTGTTACACGAACACTTTTCTTGACTTTTCTCAAAGCTTATTCTAACTGTAAGTATACTACAAGTTCAAAGTACAGCAGACCTCGCAATTCTTCATTAATTGCCCGACCAACGGCTCCACGACAGCGCTCGCAAATTTCACCACCGGTTTAACCAGTGACGTCACCGGATCAATTTTTAAAATTTTACGTTCTTTCTCTGCGAGGCTGTAACAATTGTGATGGCGTGAACACTGGTCAGTATCACAGGAAACAGCCTGCGACTATAGGTGAGCTGCTTAGAAAAAGACCTAAGAACACCGGTGCGATAAAGAAAAAATGTGCGAGTAAGAGGTCGAGTTCCCACAGCTCCCTTCTTTTCCTTCACTATCGCTGAGCAGTAACAGTGAATCAGATTGGCAGGCTCTGTGTCGCTGGACTGTTGGAGAGGAATTTTAGGCCTTTTACTAAGTGACTAAACTATACACTCGTTATCGATAAATCTGGTGCCTCCATTTTGAAAGGGAAGTGAACGGAAACATAACGTATACGTCATTCAGGCTTTTACACTTCGTACAGAATTCCAAACGCGTTTGGCCAAAACTGTGTAACAAACACACAAACCAAACAGTCGAGTTGAGTCACAGACCTCTCGCTTCGCTCTGTCAAAATATTATCGGAATTTGTTGACTGACACTCCGGCTCCTCCTGAGAAGCGCGCACGCAGCGGATATAACGAGGTGTTTGTTGTGCTGGCCGAGAGGAAGCAGGCAATCTTAAGCCAAGGCGTGCCGTGCGTCACGCATCAACTGCCAGCTTCCGCAGCTTATTGTTCGCGAGGACTGTCCCAGTGTTGCCAGTCAGCAAGGAGGATGACCTGATTTTAGGTTACGCAAAACACACGACCATTAATTACGAAGTAGGGACTAATGCTACAGTTAGAGATCACGTTTTGCATTTTCCTATTATTTGTGAACAGTAAGTTGTTCCTATTTAGTATTGCTTACACGGCTTGTTTGCGTAAATAAGCCAAAGAAAGGTGAAGAAATACTTTACTTAAAGATAGAACCAAATAGGTTTAGCGGTTATCCTACAGAAACAGTAGCCTATACAGGCGCATAAGTACAAACAGAATCTAGTTTCCCTTCTAACATATTTATGTACTGAATTTTTGTTACAATTGTAATTACATCTCTACTTTTAAAGTAGCAAGAAACCATTCATGCTAAGAACGTTTACGTGGATTTTAACCTCTTCACAAAGAAAGTTAAGTGGATTTTAACCGCTTCACAAAGAAAGTTAAGTGGATTTTAACCTCTTTACAAAGAAAGTTAAGTGGATTTTAACCTCTTCACAAAGAAAGTTAAGTGGATTTTAACCTCTTTGCAAAGAAAGTTAAGTGGATTTTAACCTCTTTACAAAGAAAGTTAAGTGGATTTTAACCTCTTTAAAAAGAAAGTTAAGTGGATTTTAACCTCTTTACAAAGAAAGTTAAGTGGATTTTAACCTCTTTAAAAAGAAAGTTAAGTGGATTTTAACCTCTTTACAAAGAAAGTTAAGTGGATTTTATCATCTTTACAAAGAAAGTTAAGTGGATTTTAACCTCTTTACAAAGAAAGTTAAGTGGATTTTATCATCTTTACATAGAAAGTTAAGTGGATTTTAACCTCTTTACAAAGAAAGTTAAGTGGATTTTAACCTCTTTACAAAGAAAGTTAAGTGGATTTTAACCTCTTCACAAAGAAAGTTAAGTGGATTTTAACCTCTTTAAAAAGAAAGTTAAGTGGATTTTAACCTCTTTACAAAGAAAGTTAAGTGGATTTTAACCTCTTTAAAAAGAAAGTTAAGTGGATTTTAACCTCTTTACAAAGAAAGTTAAGTGGATTTTATCATCTTTACAATGAAAGTTAAGTGGATTTTAACCTCTTTACAAAGAAAGTTAAGTGGATTTTATCATCTTTACAAAGAAAGTTAAGTGGATTTTAACCTCTTTAAAAAGAAAGTTAAGTGGATTTTAACCTCTTTACAAAGAAAGTTAAGTGGATTTTATCATCTTTACAAAGAAAGTTAAGTGATTTTAACCTCTTTACAAAGAAAGTTAAGTGGATTTTATCATCTTTACAAAGAAAGTTAAGTGGATTTTAACCTCTTTAAAAGAAAGTTAAGTGGATTTTAACCTCTTTACAAAGAAAGTTAAGTGGATTTTAACCTCTTCACAAAGAAAGTTATGTGATTTTAACCTCTTTACAAAGAAAGTTAAGTGGATTTTAACATCTTTACAAAGAAAGTTAAGTGGATTTAACCTCTTTACAAAGAAAGTTAAGTAGATTTTAACCTCTTTACAAAGAAAGTTAAGTGGATTTTATCATCTTTACAAAGAAAGTTAAGTGGATTTTAACCTCTTTAAAAAGAAAGTTAAGTGGATTTTAACCTCTTCACAAAGAAAGTTAAGTGGATTTTAACCTCTTCACAAAGAAAGTTAAGTGGATTTTAACCCTTTACAAAGAAAGTTAAGTGGATTTTAACCTCTTTACAAAGAAAGTTAAGTGGATTTTAACTCTTTACAAAGAAAGTTATGGATTTTAACCTCTTTACAAAGAAAGTTATGGATTTTAACCTCTTTAAAAAGAAAGTTAAGTGGATTTTAACCTCTTTACAAAGAA
Organism: Callitettix versicolor; assembly: GCA_022606455.1. Classification (NCBI taxonomy): domain Eukaryota; kingdom Metazoa; phylum Arthropoda; class Insecta; order Hemiptera; family Cercopidae; genus Callitettix; species Callitettix versicolor. The sequence goes on from CM040190.1 coordinate 2,902,876, forward strand.
AGTTAAGTGGATTTTAACCTCTTTACAAAGAAAGTTAAGTGGATTTTAACCTCTTTACAAAGAAAGTTAAGTGGATTTTAACCTCTTTACAAAGAAAGTTAAGTGGATTTTAACCTCTTCACAAAGAAAGTTAAGTGGATTTTAACCTCTTTACAAAGAAAGTTAAGTGGATTTTAACCTCTTTACAAAGAAAGTTAAGTGGATTTTAACCTCTTTAAAAAGAAAGTTAAGTGGATTTTAACCTCTTTACAAAGAAAGTTAAGTGGATTTTAACCTCTTTAAAAAGAAAGTTAAGTGGATTTTAACCTCTTTACAAAGAAAGTTAAGTGGATTTTATCATCTTTACAAAGAAAGTTAAGTGGATTTTAACCTCTTTACAAAGAAAGTTAAGTGGATTTTATCATCTTTACATAGAAAGTTAAGTGGATTTTAACCTCTTTACAAAGAAAGTTAAGTGGATTTTAACCTCTTTACAAAGAAAGTTAAGTGGATTTTAACCTCTTTACAAAGAAAGTTAAGTGGATTTTAACCTCTTCACAAAGAAAGTTAAGTGGATTTTAACCTCTTTAAAAAGAAAGTTAAGTGGATTTTAACCTCTTTACAAAGAAAGTTAAGTGGATTTTAACCTCTTTAAAAAGAAAGTTAAGTGGATTTTAACCTCTTTACAAAGAAAGTTAAGTGGATTTTATCATCTTTACAATGAAAGTTAAGTGGATTTTAACCTCTTTACAAAGAAAGTTAAGTGGATTTTATCATCTTTACAAAGAAAGTTAAGTGGATTTTAACCTCTTTAAAAAGAAAGTTAAGTGGATTTTAACCTCTTTACAAAGAAAGTTAAGTGGATTTTATCATCTTTACAAAGAAAGTTAAGTGGATTTTAACCTCTTTACAAAGAAAGTTAAGTGGATTTTATCATCTTTACAAAGAAAGTTAAGTGGATTTTAACCTCTTTAAAAAGAAAGTTAAGTGGATTTTAACCTCTTTACAAAGAAAGTTAAGTGGATTTTAACCTCTTCACAAAGAAAGTTAAGTGGATTTTAACCTCTTTACAAAGAAAGTTAAGTGGATTTTAACATCTTTACAAAGAAAGTTAAGTGGATTTAACCTCTTTACAAAGAAAGTTAAGTAGATTTTAACCTCTTTACAAAGAAAGTTAAGTGGATTTTATCATCTTTACAAAGAAAGTTAAGTGGATTTTAACCTCTTTAAAAAGAAAGTTAAGTGGATTTTAACCTCTTCACAAAGAAAGTTAAGTGGATTTTAACCTCTTCACAAAGAAAGTTAAGTGGATTTTAACCCCTTTACAAAGAAAGTTAAGTGGATTTTAACCTCTTTACAAAGAAAGTTAAGTGGATTTTAACCTCTTTACAAAGAAAGTTAAGTGGATTTTAACCTCTTTACAAAGAAAGTTAAGTGGATTTTATCATCTTTACAAAGAAAGTTAAGTGGATTTTAACCTCTTTAAAAAGAAAGTTAAGTGGATTTTAACCTCTTTACAAAGAAAGTTAAGTGGATTTTAACCTCTTTACAAAGAAAGTTAAGTGGATTTTAACCTCTTTACAAAGAAAGTTAAGTGGATTTTAACCTCTTTACAAAGAAAGTTAAGTGGATTTTAACCTCTTTACAAAGAAAGTTAAGTGGATTTTTTAGGAACTACGAATGTTACAAATCTGCTACGGTTGAGGGTGGTCTACGTGAGGCTCAACTGGAAACGAAAAAAATTCAACGAACAAGTTAAAATAGTTTACGTTTTCGCTGTAAAAAGTATATATGAAAGTACGGCCGCTTTCACACTACAGCAGCAAGCTATAAGCAACCAGTCTTTTACAACCACCGTGATTTGTTCTGAGGAAGATGATATTTTGATGTCTAAAAGAAAGGCGCTGTCGGGTTCATCCAAATTTCGCAAACCGTACAGTATAACAATAACTATTTGATGTACAAGTAACGCACGAAATTTCAAGCTTATAGGCTATAACAAAATATAATTTTTAATAAGCTACATAAAAATATTTCAACTGCGTTAATTTTTATTTTATTTCAATAATAAATTACAGCAAGTATACTGGACAAGATTACGCGGTCGCAGTATTACAAAAGTTGCAGTTTCCGTTGTCATTCTTCTAACACACTTTAAATTTCGTGTCGCTACCTATCAATTTTATTGATATTCTTTTTATATTCTTCTTCTTTTCTGCTAGGATTATTGTCACTACGTTCAGTATATTGATCTGCCTTCCTTAGCATCGTCAATTCTACTTTCGTTGACGCGTTTCAGAGAACCTCCATCTTCAAAAACTATATCTATGCTCCTACATATAGGCCTACGTTTTGACTGTCTATTGAAGCCCAACTTTAAAATGTAGTTTCTGTTTTTGTTCTGTAGCAGGCAAGGCACACGACTGGCTAACGGTCCCGAGGCGAGGTTAACGGATCACGCCGCGGTACGTGCGCGCGCATCCATTTCACGCCGACTGCTTTATATAAACACGCTTCTTTCCGTATTGCAATTATCAACGGCCTTGTTTCATTCGCATCGGTTTATCGGTCACTCGCTCAATCGCTACTTGCAAGGATCCTCAGGCCTCTACCTCTACAGCGTAAACTTTAAGTCGGAAATTTATGAAACTTTACCGATTTATTGTCCCTGAATATTTGAAGACTTTCTTTGTGTGTGTGTGTGTGCATGCGTGTGTGTATGTATACACGTGTGCATGTGTGTGTGTGTGTGTGTGTGTGTGTGTGTGTGTGTGTGTGTGTGTGTGTGTGTGTGTGTATGTATGTATATACGTATGTATGCGCGCGTGTGTGTGTGTGTGTGCGTGCGCGCGCGCGCGAGTGTGTGTGTGACAAACAAAACGAAACGTCAGCTTCGTATGTTATCACCAAAAACCAAAATATCATCCGAATTTTTCAAAAATCGGTTTTATAAGTAAACCCTGTCCGCCGCCGGTTTGATTCGATGACTTTGATTTCTCAAATTCGTACTGGAAATGCACACCACTATATACGAGACCTATCCTGAGGACACGCGTACAGATCTGAAATCAGAGAGAGCGATGTAAGAAACCCAATGCGGCTAATTCATCAGTATCCGGTCAGGCGGTACAGTTAACAGCTGATTTCGTCCAAGGTCATCCATCAACGCCTTTCTCGTAACGGTTAGGTTACTGTTATTTGGTGAATTCGAAATGGTCATGGTGCGGTCACGCAGCTGTCTCGCTCAGCAATAAACGTAAATCGGAAAACAATCAACCAGTAAAATTACACAACGCCTATACTTTGCGCCCGTCAAGTCTCATGTCACATCAGATTTGAAGCAAGCTATGAGATCTAGCTGCACCCATTGAGAGGGTTTAGACGTCTCTCGCGGTACCCGAGTGTAACACTTTACACTCACACTTACATTTAGGGAGGCGATAATAGCTTCAATGTGCTTTTCGCCTTAAAATACAAAAACAAAAAAATAAAGTTTAAATAAAAGAAAGTTATTGTTGAAGATTATTAGTTAGAGACCCAACAACGGTTAGGGTTTTCGACTTAAGCCCTACGTCACTCACTCCAGCCATGACACTTCCTAAGGCACGTGCATATATATTAATATATTTAATTTTATTTTTTCCCTAGTATTTACATATATATTTCATAGTTTATATTCTTGTTAACTAGTTTTAGGTAATTTTATTGTGTTTCATAATATTTATTATCTTTCCGTTTGATTAGGACCACTTTACAGTCCACCTTTATATTGTTTTGATTTTAAATTACTTATTCTTGTTGTAAATGTTATCTAGTTTGTATGTAAGTAATGTTAAGTTTTATCGTCCTTTTGTTTCGTTAGTAGTTGTGTTTAGGCGATAACAGCCTTAATGTGCTTTCCGCCTTAAAAAAAAACAAAATCATGACAGCCGCGCTAAGAATGCATTACCCAATAGCAATTCGCTAACAAACTCTCCATTTGAAATAAAGTTTACATTCGGAACCGCTCCTTTCACCAAACATCCGATACTTCTGGAGCGTCTCACGTGCACCGTACTTATCAATGTAAAGTAGGCTACCAATCAAGAAAAAAACTGTGACTGCCTTGCTGACATCATAGGATCATAGGCGACTTTTCAAAAAAGCATTATTCTACGTCTAACCCATTTGAAAAATTTGAAAACTTTTATTTAAACTATCAAAATGCATTAGAAATAACAAAGAATGAACCTTGACCGCCGTCAAATCAATTCTCTTAATTCCAACCGATTTTGAAAATTCAAAATGCTGATATATGTAGTTTTTAACGCTGATACGGTAAAAGCGGATTTCAAAATAATTTTTAACTGAAAATTATGATTTTTTAAAGTTTTTAAGTTGCCGCCATTTTGAAACTGTTAAGCTGATTTTGTTGGTTAACGAACTTGTCCAAGCTACATTACCACAATCAGTTTACGTAACAAGTTTAAATCAAATCGAACTAAAATTGCGGTAATGAACACCCCCCACACACACATAACCCCCCACTGACACACACACACACACACAAACCCCTACTGACACACAAACACACACACACACACACACACACACACACAAACCCCTACTGACACACACACACACCCTCATACAAACACAAACACAAACACACACACACACACCACTGACACGCAAACACCCACACATACACACACACACACACCCTCACACACACACACACACACACACACACACACACACACACACACACACACACACACACACACACACACACATAACCCCCCACTGATACAAACCCACACACACACACACACAAAACCCCACTGACACACACACCCTCACACAAACACACACACCACTGACACGCAAACACCCACACATACACACACACACACACCCTCACACACACACACACACACACACACACACACACACACACACACACACACACACACACACACACACACACACACACACACACACCACCTAAAGTCAGAACGGTGCTCATTTCAAGGTCCTCGGTCAGGGTTTTACTATGATGGTGCTTCAATAGCTCATTTTTGCTTTTTCCATCAATATGTTTCAAAATAGCGGTTATTAAAATTGTCTAAATGAAGATAACTGAAAAAGTCAATTATGTTTTTTATAAAAAATGTCGAAAGTAAATGTGAATAGCCAACAAGTATACATTGAGAGTGTATATACTACCGCTCCCGCAAAGTAATGGGCATCAACGCAGCCACAAACGTTTGCACTTGACGTTTTCATACAGATTTACTGGTTTTGTAAGGGATTATCGGAAGAAGTTGATTTTTCTAACCAGTTCTTTGCACCGATACACTACTGACTTAGTGTGGAGGTACACGGACGTCTGTTATAGACGTAGGTAATAACATGAGGATTTAATTACACCCGTCTGTTTACAAGACTGTTTAAATATACCCGGCTGTGTAAACAGCGACGGCAGCTGTTAGCGGCGAACACCTTTCTGCCCGCCACCACGGCACAAACTCTCTCATATCCAATTACAGTTCATTATTACACGCTAATGAATGGATCGATAAATTGTTAAATTTGGCCTCCCCCCCCCCATTTAACTCGAAGAATAAATGGAGAAAAAGTTCTGTTATTGAACCGAAAATTAAAATCATTTATCATGCTTTCTTTTCCTTTTTATTTTAATTACGATAATTTGTTCGAAAACACGACAAGTTAACAACATAACCTAAAACGTATTAGAGCCTATCAGCTGTTCAATGAAATCAGCTGATAGTTACAAATTAATATAAAACAACAGATCTTTTACCATAGCTAGTTTTTAACAACATAACCTAAAACGTATTACAGCCTATCAGCTGTTCAATGAAATCAGCTGATTGTTAATAATTAATATAAAACAACAGATCTTTTACCATAGCTAGTTTTTAACAGCATAACCTAAAACTTATATCCTATCAGCTGATCGTTCAGAATTAATATAAAACAACTGATCTCTTTTGCTATAATTACCCGTATAAATTTGTGCACGCGAATCTCGCGACGCGCAAAATCAAACATGACAACCAGCCCTAAAACATGATACATGTTAAAACAATGCACATTCAGTGATTTCTCAGAAGCAGCGGACAACAAAATCGGCGTAATTTCTCACAACGGTTCCTCAGATTTTGATCAAATGTTTTCATTTACAGCTTGATTCAAAACTATGCGGGAATCTCTAGGGACCTGGTACTATAACTAAAGATACGAAAAAAAGTTCTTTTCTATCGAAAAAGCTTCATTTATCTACCAGCCGCCATTTTGTTTTTTAACAAAATATTTCATCTCTAGAACGATTGGATCAATAAAATTCAAACTCAGCATGCTCGAGACTGTACACGCATGTGTTGTGTCCCGATGAACAAATTTGTGCAGCTTTGCTGTTTAACTTGCTCCGTAGTTCTGAAAGTTACACCATTCGATAACAAGTAATAGGCCTACATAAAATGTAACCTGACATTTGGCACTAAAGTTTTACCGCTACTGGTTTATTTTGGTTTAAACTCCATCCATTTTAAAACGGATTAACTTATCAATGTTGGATATTTTTCCCAATTAGGCTTCTATCAGGTACATAAGCACGCCAAGTTTGAATTTTGTTGATTCAACGGTTCAATGGCTCAAAATATTTTGGGCTCGGTGGTCGAAGTGGCTAAAGCATCGGTCAGTCTAGTGTCACTCAACTGTGCACCTAAAGGTTCTTAGTTCAAACCGCAGTTGCTTCCGTTGCTTTTATCTTACCGTTAACACTGATCCGTCATCCTCTTTAGTCTGACAAAGTATGGACGTTAAGCAACAAAAAACGAAAAATATAAAATGTTTTCTTAAAAAACAAAATGGCCGTTATTAGGAAATTGAAGTGCATTCGGACGTAAGCTTGTATATGAATTTGTTTTCATATTTTTAGCTACAGAATCAGCAGCCGAGGTATTTTAGTTAGGTGCGTAGTTTAGACTCACCCTGTATAGACCTATAAACCTGTATAAACTATAACAAAGTCGAAATGCAGTAAAAGGCATTTACGGTTCATGACTAAATAAAACAAAATTTTAAAAAAATCAATTAAAAAGCCGACGCTGGTCAGAGGATATTTTTACCCTGTTATTCGATTGAAGCAGTCATCATAGTAAGACCCAGACCCGGGACCTTGGCGAACCACCGATCCTGACCCTCAAGTCACTTTTTGAGGGGGGCGATTTATATACAACATTATAAAATTATATATTATATCCCACGCAGGGGTGCAGACTAGCTGCACCTATTCAGAGGATTTAGACGTCCCTCGCGGTACCCGAGTCTAACACACACACTTACAACACTACACTTACGACTTTAACACTTTTACATTCAAACTTACATTTAGGAGGCGATAATAGCCTCAATGTGCTTTTCGCCTTAAAATACAAATATATATATATACATATATATATATATATATATATATATATATATATATATATATATATATATATATATATATAAGAAGGATATATATATACGTATATATATATATATATATAAGAAGGAGGCTTCGGTTCTACGGACACATCAGTAGACTCCCTACAACGAGACTTACCAACAGAATCCTTAAGTATATACAAGGTGTCAAATCAACAACGTCGTGGATCGCAAAAGTCAGAATAGACCTACATGACGCAGGAATAGACTCAATAGACGATGAAGAAATATATAGGAAAAAATAGACGATGAAGACGAACGCATACAGGAGAAAGATGCTCGGTTGGAAGGTCCCAGAGAATGAAATCCCAAAGATAGCAATGGACGGAGGAGCGGAAGAGGATCCATGGGGACAGGATGAGGGAAAGTGTGGAGGATTAGAAGGAACAAGACATGAGTCGGAGTGCTTTGCGTGATCCAACAGGGTCTATACGCAAATAATAATAATAATATATATATATATATATGTGTGTGTGTGTGTGTGTGTGTGTGTAATATAATTGAATATAAACATATTAGAATGATAACCCTTATGAAAGATTTGTGAGCGCTCGTTGCTGGTGGTATCTTGCGGCAGAGTGTTTAATTTCAGTTAATAGGTAATAGTACTGTGTACTTTCTCAAACGTCTATTTTCCCCTGTCCAAGCAGCATTCAGCGTTCGTAGCGGCAGATAGTCCATTTATTTCGTATACTTGTAGTACGTTGATATTCAATCATATATATATATATATATATATATGTAAATAAAACTTTTCGAAAAACTAAAGTCAGTTATAGCCTTTTCGATAACTCTGAAATATTGTTAAGTAACCTACTTATGCATTATGTTTTAAAAAAAATTGGTTAAAATCGTTAGAGCCGATTAAAAAGAAAAATTTCAAAATGTTGACAAAAAGAAGTTCAGAATTATGTTGCTGTTTGTTTTGAGATACGGGCGAAGCAGGCCTACAAGTAAATTTAAAAAAACAAAACAATCGATTAGTTTATTCTACAGCGATATGCACGGGTATACGAACACAAAGAAAAAACTTTTTTAACTCATGAAACATAAAACCAAAAAGAAGTTGCGTTCAA
>CM040190.1:2916427-2919101 GCA_022606455.1 Callitettix versicolor
CGGGTAGGTAAGGTTAAAAAAAGGAAAGGCCGGGAAATCTTACCTTAATCTGAAAAATGGAACTGTTAAAGCCTTTTTAAAAAATAAAATCTATTTTGAGTTACAAAAAAACCAAAAACCAAAACAAATCGAGAAATAAGGAACCTAAAAGCCAAGTATCCTTTGATTATACGGTCTTTGGACCATGAATTAATGACTCTAATGTTACTATTGCATTGCGACCTTCATAGCCCTGCGATGCTCGGTACAGTGCCTTCTCCAGCACTAATTTTATCAAAATCGTCAGTTTCCGGTCTTCGTTTTTTGTTTTTTTACGTCAGACTATTGTGCACACTTTAGCTAATGCAGACGATGGGATGATTTATAGCGTATGAAAATGCCAAGCCCTGGCCGGAAATCGAACCCGGGTCCTCGCAGTGAAAACCCAGTACACTATCAACTAGTCTACCGAGGCGGCTGATTTCCGGTCTTCGTACAAACGTTATTCCAAAACCGCTGAGGCCCCAATACGGAACCATTCGAGCCGTCACAACTGTCTCCCTTTACTTAACTCTTTTTAACGGGAAAGTAAAAAGGCGATAATTACATAAAAATACACAACAGCCCGTGCTACAGTGTTGCCAAACCGTGCGGCACAGGTGTTGCCTCTCACTTTCACTGCAGCATGACTCAGTGCGCTGCTTCCTATACCATTCATACCCTATCAAGGAAGCAGAGTATTGTAACCGCTACTTCCTGTTTCAAACCGGAAGTACAATCTGTTACAACAATCTGTTGTTTCATTCCTAATGTATTTCTTTTCTGCTATCTCATACGGTACATTGTTGCCAACCAGCTCAGGTGACCGTTCTTATTTGAGAATGCGCGATGCCTATTCTATAAAATTAAAAATTTTGGCGATTTACTATTTACCTTTTACGTTTCGCGGATTTTCTGACAGTAATGTTCCGCTAGCGCATAAACGTTTAAATATTAAACAGTAAATAAATGTAAAGCAAGGAAGGGAGTTTCGTAAATTTTTTTTAACGTTTCCAGTTTACAAAATACATAATAAAATATGATTACAGCCAAGACAAATACATTTGTATAGCTTCATTTAACCCAAAACGAGCGGTGTTTAAGGAAACGGAAGTGCATTAAACGAACTCACCGAATCCAAGAAAACCCGCGCAGTCGTCATTTTTTACACAAATAAACTGTGATTAGCGATTCATTGGCAAAATTAAAAACATTCATAGCGTTTATTTTTATATTTAGACTGCAATTAGGGAATTCCCCTCGGATATGGGGAAATTTTCTGTGAATTAACGAGCCGCAGTAAGCTTGAGGCAAAAATACAAACGCATTTGTTACGAAAATGAGTGGAACGTACTCAGCTAAGCACGCAAAAAAAAAATTACTATTTTTTAAGGCGAAAAGCACATTGAGGCTATTATCGCCATCCTAAACGTAAGTGTGAGTGTAAAGTGTTGAAGTCGTGTGTTTTTTTACGTCCAAATATTGTGTACACTTGGGCTAATGAAGACGATGGGATGATTTATAGCGTATGAAAATGCCAAGCCCTGGCCGGGAATTGAACCCGGGTCCTCGGGGTGAAAGCCCAGTACGCTACCAACTACTGGGCTTTCACCCCGAGACACACACACACACACACACACACACACACACACACACACACACACACACACACACACACACAACACAAAACTCACACACACACACACACACAACACACACACAAACACGCATACAAACACAAACACACTCACACAAACACTCACTAACACACACACACACACACACACACACACACACACACACACACACACACACACACATACAAACACACACACACACACGCACAAAAACACACACAAACACACATACAAACACAAACACGCATACAAACACAAACACGCATACAAACACAAACACACTCACACAAACACTCACTAACACACACACACACACAAACACACACAAACACATACAAACACACACACACACGCACACAAACACGCATAAACACAAACACTGAAACACACACACTCAAACACACACACACACACACACACACACACACACACACACACACACACACACACACACACACACACACACACACACACACACACACACACACACACACACACACACACACACACACACACACACACACACACACACACACACACACACACACACACACACACACACACACACACACACACACACACACACACACACACACACACACACACACACACACACACACACACACACACACACACACACACACACACACACACACACACACACACACACACACACACACACACACACACACACACACACACACACACACACACACACACACACACACACACACACACACACACACACACACACACACACACACACACACACACACACACACACACACACACACACACACACACACACACACACACACACACACACACACACACACACACACACACACACACACACACACACACACACACACACACACACACACACACACACACACACACACACACACACACACACACACACACACACACACACACACACACACACACTCAATCGCCTGCTTAAGTGAACAGGATACTGGGTCACCAAGCCAGAACAAAATACTAGGCTGAGTCAAAAA
>CM040190.1:2919201-2949201 GCA_022606455.1 Callitettix versicolor
ACTATAATAGTAAAAATAAATTTTAAAAATTAAATAACAGGTATAACTATATTACAATAACTATATATAGTTAATATAGGTATATATATATATATATATATATATATATATATATACAATCGAGACGTAGCACTCCACACAAAAGCTACCATGGAGGACATTTTGAAGGAAGAACGCAAAATCTTCAGGAAGATCCTTGGCCCGAGATTAACAGAAGATGGATACAAGTTGCACTCCCGGAAGACCACAGAGAAGATATCGAACCTGGCAGCAGATATCAGAAGAAGGAGGCTTCGGTTCTATGGACACATCAGTAAACTCCCAACAACGAGACTTGCCAACAGAATCCTTAAGTATATACAAGGAGTCAAATCAACAACGTCGTGGATCGCACAAGTCAGAATAGACCTACATGACGCAGGAATAGACTCAACAGACGTTGAAGACAGGAACGCATACAGGAGAAAGATGCTCAGGTGGAAAATCCCAGAGAATGAAATCCCAAAGAGAGCAGGGGTAAAATGGACGGAGGAGCGGAAGAGGATCCATGGGGACAGGATGAAAGAGGTGTGGAGGATTAGAAGGAACAAGACATGAGTCGGAGTGCTTTGTGTGATCCAACAGGGTCTATGCGCAAATAAATTTAAATTTAATTAACGGCATTTAGTGAAACGTAACTTGCCCAAGTTGTGAATATTCAGTAGTTGGCATCATTGTCGTCTCTTAGACTTAGCGAATTGCACTTTAAATAGTTTGTGCTTGTAGTTAGTACCGTCTGACTGCTACGGTATTTCAGATCAGTAGTTAATACCGATAGATAAAGTGTTATACAATTACATTAATATTCTCTCTGAATTTGCAATTGAATTTTTGAAATATTTTTTGACTAAAGCGGGCGTTTTTTTCGGATTGATTAACGCAAACGGCGTTGAACTTGTAGGTAGTACTCCTTATTGACCGTTTCACCTGGTGGCAAAAATTCATGATGCACTATGCCAATAATATCGAAGAACACAGTTAGCATAACCTTCACGTTCGACCGCACTTGTCGAGCCTTTTTCGGTCTTGGCGAACCAGAATGCCTCCACTGGGATGATTGAGCCTTAGTTTCGATTCGTAAACCCATGTTTCGTCACCTGTTATAATACGTTTCAGTAATTCTGCATCGTCGTTGACTACATTTATTGACTCCTGAGCAACTTCCATTCGCCGCTGTTTTTGTTCAAAATTAAACAGTTTTGGAACGAATTTTGCTGCCACGCGTTTCATACACAAAACATTGGAAACAATGTCATGACATGATCCAATCGATACGCCAACATCATCAGCGACCTCTCTTGTGATTCGGCGATTGTTCATAACCATTTCTTTCACCTTTTCCACGTTTTCATCGGTTGTTGATGTGCTGTTGCGTCCAGGGCGTTCGTTATCTTCAACGTCTTCACGGCCTTCTTGGAAACGCTTATACCACTCGTAAACTCTTGCTTTACTCATAGCAGACTCACCATAGGCCTTTGTTAACATTTCACACACTTTGTTACACAAAATTTGATACAAATTCTTTGATCCATTTCTTTTAACAAACGAAAATCGCCGAGCTCATAAAAATACGTCTAACCTTAGTGGCTGTCACAGACAAAGTCAACAATGAAAACAGTTGAAAGTTTTATCATACTTCAAGGGCATGTATACCAACATAATAAAAAAACAACTTATGTTTGACAATCGGACTCTCCAAACCCGCGAAATTTAAAAATTCTCGTTACTTTTTGAACACACCTCGTACACGACATTGTTCTTCAATACACTGTACTGTATATTAAGGTTAATACAGGTATAATTATATATATATATATATATATATATATATATATATATATATATATACAAGCGAGACGCTAGCACTCCACACAAAAAGCTACCATGGAGGGTATTTTGAAGAAGAACGCAAAATCTTGAAGAAGATCCTTGGTCCGAGATTAACAGAAGATGGATACAGGTTGCACTCCCGGAAGACCACAGAGAAGATATCGAACCTGGCAGCAGATATCAGAAGAAGGAGGCTTCGGTTCTATGGACACATCAGTAGACTCCCAACAACGAGACTTGCCAACAGAATCCTTAAGTATATACAAGGTGTCAAATCAACAACGTCGTGGATCGCACAAGTCAGAATAGACCTACATGACGCAGGAATAGACTGAACAGATGTTGAAGACAGGCGCGCATACAGGAGAAAGATGCTCGGTTGGAAGGTCCCAGAGAATGAAATCCCAAAGAGAGCAGGGGTAAAATGGACGAAGGAGCGGAAGAGGATCCATGGGGACAGGATGAGGGAGGTGTGGAGGATTAGAAGGAACAAGACATGAGTCGGAGTGCTTTGCGTGATCCAAAAGGGTCTATGCACAAATAATAATAATAATATATATATATGTATATAATATTATATAGTAGTGGTGGAGGACCGATTCCACTAGGTGTCCCTGGGAAACCAAACAACTTTCTTCCAGTCACGGCAGGCAGATGTCTCGCTGACGTGTTGGAAGCAAATTTATAACGTTACTATTATTATTATTATTGTTATTGTACGATCACTTCAAAATCTGATTTCACGTTATAACCAGCTTTAAATTTTACATTTAAAGTTACACTAAAAATAAGAAATGAACCCTCGCCATTCGTTTTCGAATTTAAACGGTTTTTGAAATCTTTAAGTGCAAATTTACGCAGAAGTCAGCGCTGACTACAATGAAACCTAGTCAGCACGCTCACATTTACAGTCCGACTGGATTCAAACTAAACCAAAAATCGATTCTGACAATAGCTTTAACAGGTTCGTTAGCAGCAAAATTCGTTCAACAGTTTCAAAATGGAGGTCATTTTTTTAAAAATCCATACCCTTTTTCATAAACATTTTAAAAACTACGATTTCACCATCGTAATCAGCGTTAAAAACAGCATATTTTATCATTCTGAATTTTTAAAAAATCCGTTGAAATTAAGAAATTTAATCTGGCGGAGGTAAGGGATCATTTTTAAAATTTGAATCATTATGAAAATTTAAAATGCTAATATATACAGATTTTAATGATGTTTATGATTATGATCGGAGATTGTCACAGCCTTGAGATAAGGCGAAAAAAATTGTAATTTTTTTGAAAAAATTGAATTTTTTGAAAAAAAAAATTTTTGGACTTTCGCTACCGTTAATGCAGCAAAACAGCTGAAGAAGTTCCCGCACATGAGGTGTGTTCAGAAAGTAACGAGAATTTTAATTTTTTGAACAAAATATTTATTTATTCTTCTAAATTGATGTTGTCGCCTTCAAAATAGTCCCAATTGGACATTATGCACTTGTGCCAGCGCTTCTTCCAATCCTCGAAACACTTCTCAAACTCGATCTTTGAGATAGCCTTTAGTTCTTTCAGCGATGCGCTTTTAATGTCATCTAGGCTGTAAAACGACGACCCTTTAAGGTTTTCTTTATTTTTGGAAATAGGAAAAAGTCACACGGAGGCTGACGGAAAATAGTCTGACGAATATGGAGGCTGAGGCATCGTTACAGTACTGTTTTTGATCAAAAATTCACGAAAGAATAAAGTGTGAGCTGGTGCATTATCGTGGTGCAAAAGCCATGAATTGTTTTTCCACAGATCCTGGCGTTTTTTTCGGACTGCTTCATGCAAACGGCGTTGAACTTGTTGCTAGTACTCCTTATTGACAGTTTCGCCTGGTGGCAGGAATTCATGATGCACTATGCCATTAATATTGAAGAACACAGTCAGCATAACATCCATTTCGACCGCACCTGTCGAGCCTTTTTCGGTCTTGGCGAGCCAAAATGCCTCCACTGGGATGATTGAGCCTTAGTTTCGACGTCATATCCGTAAACCCGAGTTTCGTCACCTGTTATAATACGTTTCAGTAATTCTGCATCGCCGTTGTCTTCATTTAGTGACTCCTGAGCAACTTCCATTCGCCGCTGTTTTTGTTCAAAAAATTCAACAATATTGGAACGAATTTTGCTGCCACGCGTTTCATACACAAAACATTGGAAACAATGTCATGACATGATCTAGTCGATATGCCAGCATCATCAGCGACCTCTCTAATTGTGATTCGGCGATTGTTCATAACCATTTCTTTCACCTTTTCCACGTTTTCATCGGTTGTTGATGTGCTGTTGCGTCCAGGGCGTTCGTCATCTTCAACGTCTTCACGGCCTTCTTGGAAACGCTTATACCACTCGTAAACTCTTGCTTTACTCATAGCAGACTCACCATAGGCCTTTGTTAACATTTCACACACTTTGTTACACAAAATTTGATACAAATTCTTTGATCCATTTCTTTTAACAAACGAAAATCGCCGAGCTCATAAAAACACGTCTAACCTTAGTGTCTGTCACAGACAAAGTCAACAATGAAAACAGTTGAAAGTTTTATCATACTTCAAGGGCATGTATACCAACATAATAAAAAAACAACTTATGTTTGACAATCGGACTCTCCAAACCCGCGAAATTTAAAAATTCTCGTTACTTTTTGAACACACCTCGTACACGACATTGTTCTTCAATACACTGTACTGTATATTAAGCAGGCAACACGCGAACAAACAATAGACCTTTTTGTTCCAATGTCTGTGCATTCCCTAGTTTTGTTGGTACACGAAAACATTTCTTGTAAAGTAGGACAGTCCGAGCACCATTGTATGGTTAACGTATTGTTCTTACTAATTGTCTGGAACCTACTTACACGAGAATGCGCGTGTGGGCGTGCCTGGACACGCGTGTACAGCTGCACTTAGGCCTACGTGTGTCATCACACAAGTGTTCAGCCTTCAAGAGGCCGCTTGTTTATTGACGGTATACGCGTATTATCGTGTGTCAGTAGTTCAAAACATTAGAGGCCTAACTCTGGAAGCAGATAAAGGCTATTAATGTAACAGGACGTTTGCCATATCGGAAACACGAACTGTGCATCGTATTACGTCGAGAAGTGTTTTCACCGTTCAACATACATTCAATAAACGTTTGTGCCTGCTTTAAATTTAGTCTTGTAACACATTATTTTGGCTGATGAACTTCACATATTTTTGTATTTATGGATTCAACAAAAGCGTTTTTTTGTAAAATTCCCCACCAACTTTACAAAGGTGAATACCCTAAAACAAATATCTGAATACGTTATACCGCTTAAATCGTGCGGTGCAGTCCGCGTCGCGGCGGTGCAGAAGACGCGAAGTCAGCTGATAATATTCTTCTTCATATTCAGTTTGCATTTAAATCAAAGAGCCTACCTGTTAAAATTACGTGCATGACCTTTCTTTTGTATTTCCCCGCAGGGGGTGCAGACTAGCTGCACATATTGAGAGGATTTAGACGTCTCTCGCGGTACACTCACAATTACATTTAGGGAGGCGATAATAGGCTCAATGTGCTTTTCGCCTTAAAATAACAACAAAAGATTCTTTTGTATTTCCCCGCAGGGGGTGCAGACTAGCTGCACATATTGAGAGGATTTAGACGTCCCTCGCGGTACACTCACAATTACATTTAGGGAGGCGATAATAGGCTCAATGTGCTTTTCGCCTTAAAATAACAACAAAAAATTCCTTTGTATATCCCAGCAGGGGGTGCAGACTAGCTGCACATATTGAGAGGATTTAGACGTCCCTCGCGGTACACTCACAATTACATTTAGGGAGGCGATAATAGGCTCAATGTGCTTTTCGCCTTAAAATAACAACAAAAGATTCTTTTGTATTTCCCCGCAGGGGGTGCAGACTAGCTGCACATATTGAGAGGATTTAGACGTCCCTCGCGGTACACTCACAATTACATTTAGGGAGGCGATAATATGCTCAATGTGCTTTTCGCCTTAAAATAACAACAAAAATTCTTTTGTATTTCCCCGCAGGGGGTGCAGACTAGCTGCACATATTGAGAGGATTTAGACGTCCCTCGCGGTACACTCACAATTACATTTAGGGAGGCGATAATAGGCTCAATGTGCTTTTCGCCTTAAAATAACAACAAAAGATTCTTTTGTATTTCCCCGCAGGGGGTGCAGACTAGCTGCACATATTGAGAGGATTTAGACGTCCCTCGCGGTACACTCACAATTAGGGGAGAGCGGGGTAATACCACGCAGTGGGTAATGACACGCACCTGTCTTCAGCGATGCCTATAAGGGTTAGAAGTGTGTAAAGTGCTGCAATCTGTAGGCCCTTAGGTCTATTAGTGGCCAGTGTATGAGAAACTGCCAATAGGAACAAGTGTGTTGTTATAAAGAATTTTTTCGAAAACCTTCAATTTTGGTTGAATTGATCTGGAAAGTTTGCTTCAAGATATTTATTGAATCAGTTTAGATTTAGCCTTTTCTTTATACATATCTCGAAAATATAATAGTTTTTAAATAGTATCTATATTAAACAATGTTTGTTTGATGCTTGTGTGACGAGTATGATGATTTTTTCCATAATGGCGACATGTGGGGTAATGGCACGCGTCCGCGTGGCATTACCCCCAACTGCGTGTCATTTCCTCACCGTGCGTGCTAATACCCGAAAGTACTATCTTTTCGATTTTACATATTTCTACTGAGGTACTTAGTTTCATTTCCAACTCTTAATGTCGAGTACCTTCATTTTGAGTTTGTTTTTTTGAAAAAACCTAACTTCTCCATGGATTTTGTGCGTAATGCTATATATCTTTTTATTAAAAATAATAATTAATTTAATAAAATAAATAATTTTATTAAAAAAAATGTTAATGCCCTCTTTTAAAATTAAATTCAACTTCTATTGTTACAGACATAGCTTACACCATTTTATTTAATAAATTTTAAATTTCACTTTTATGTGTGTTGTGAAACACATTGTTGGCACTACAGTAAATTAAAACCTGTAATGAGAAGTCAGACTACTATTGAGATATAAATTATAATAAAAACATTGTTTAACATAGGCTTAGTTAAGACTGTTCTTTACGGCAGCAGCTAACTGGCACAGTACATTATGTTTCCGTACAATTTGATGAAACAAACCAGAGTAACCCCTAAAGCAGCATGGACTGATGAGCAACTTCAGATGGCCATTAAAGCAATCAAAGACGGAGCTAAAATAAGAGAAACAGCAAGACATTTTGGTATTCACGAAGCAACGCTTCACACAAGAATGAAATGTGGTCTTATAACCGGTGGTCCTAGAATGGGGCGAAAAGCTGTATTTTCTGAAGAACAAGAGAAAGAAATAGCTCATCATCTTATTCAGCAATCGAATTTGTTTTACGGCATTACTCCAATTCAACTTCGACGAATTGCATATGAATATGCTCAAAAAAAAAACAAACTTAAGAATACTTTTAATGCAGAATACTTCTAATACAAAAATGGCAGGTAGAGATTGGGCTGATGGATTTTTGAAGAGGAATCCACAGTTGAGTCTTCGCCAGCCGGAAGCTACTTACTTCTCTTAGTAGAATCCAAAGCTATAACTAATGGAATTGAATTAGTGAATCCAGAAGAAACACAAGCAGAATCATTACAAGCAAGCCGTGTAAAACAGCAAGAAATAGAAAACGTTCCCATCACTGCAATATCCCCAATTCCTATTAACAAAATAACGGCCCTGAAAGTCAAAGAAAAGGAAAAACCAATATCAGATCTTGAGTGCAACACCCCGAAAAGAAGCTTTGAAGAAGGGGAAAAGCTCGAATGAAAAAAATATATAGCACTCATTGGAAGAAAAAGGTTGCTAGAAAAATTCTCTTTTCAATGAAACAAGGCGATAATAGGCTCAATGTGCTTTTCATGCCTTAAAATAACAACAAAAACTGTGGTTCAGATTCTTTTGTATTTCCACTCAGCAGTAGTGGTGCAGACTAGCTGCACATATTGAGAGGATTTAGACGTCCCATCATTGCGTTGTACACTCACAATTACATTTAGGAATAGGCGATAATAGGCTCAATGTGCTTTTGCCTTAAAAATAACAACAAAAGATTCTTTTAAAGTATTTCCCCCTACATTTAGGAGGCAGGGTGCTGCAGATTTCTAGACTAGCTGCACATATTGAGAGGATTTAGACGTCCCTCGCGGTACACTCACAATTACATTTAGGGAGGCGATAATAGGCTCAATGTGCTTTTCGCCTTAAAATAACAACAAAAAATTCTTTTGTATTTCCCCGCAGGGGGTGCAGACTAGCTGCACCTATTGAGAGGATTTAGACGTCCCTCGCGGTACACTCACAATTACATTTAGGGAGGCGATAATAGGCTCAATGTGCTTTTCGCCTTAAAATAACAACAAAAAATTCTTTTGTATTTAAAATAAAAATACAAGACTCGACCCTGACCGTCGTAAAACGAGATCATTCAAAATCTTTTAAAAATCTTTAATTTCTTCTTATTTTACACTCGAAATGTCACTTGATTAGCGTAACAGCATTTTGAATGAAAGGAACCGTACATGTTCCTGAAGATATAACTTGTCTCGTCAGTAAATGCACTTTACCCCAGTGTAGTGATTAAATAAATAGGGCTTTCTTATTGCAGCAGGAGAGATTAGAAAGCAGGTGAGCTTTCACCTTGAAGCTGTCACTGCATGTCACACAACCCACTGTTCGACCTTGAAAGCACTGCCTGGCGGAAATTACTCCTCACCGCGGTGAGATCTGACTGGGATTAAACGATTTATAGAAGATATATTACAGGCCAATGTTGGATCTGTGTTTTCCATACAGAATCCTAGATACGGTTGTACCTACACAGAGGGATAAAATTAAAACAAGCAGTGTGATGGGCGTTATTTTGTTATCTGTTATTCAGTAACGGTTATTGAAGAATAACTATAATAACCGTTATCAAAAGTAACAAATAACGGTTACTGGGCCAAAGTGTTATAACACTAACAGTTTAGCAGTACCCGCCAATGGCACTGCAATAACGACCGACAATATGAGAACGAGGTTAGAATTAAAAACAACGATTTATTCCCAATAATTTTTCAGATAACCGTTTAGTAGTTCACTGTTTTGTCGCTAGACGTTTCTGGCGCTAGCGTAGAGATAACTTTAAACGAAAAGTTTTTTTTGTGTGTTTAACGTCCGACTATTGTGCACACTTGGGCTGATGCAGACGATGGGATGATTTATAGCGTATGAAAATGCCAAGCCCTGGCCGGGAATCGAACCCGGGTCCTCGGGGTGGCTATCAACTAGGCCACCGAGGCGGCTAAACGAAAAGAACGGAATAACGGGGTAAGTTTTAATTTGAGAGCGTGTACTGTTAGAAGTTATAGGGAACAAGGAGTAGGCCCAACGCTCACAACTAACTAACGGTTAACGATTTCGAAGTAATTTAATTGTATTATTTATTTTTGGTGTTATTGTTTCTGCTTGAGTAAATATATTATATGTTTATTATGATTCTAATAAATAGTAAAGTAAGTTAGGTATACTTCATTAAAAACTTGACTTTTTTTGAAATAATCAATTTCGTTTTTTTTTCAAAACTGTACTGCAACCTCTATTTAGCAGTTTAAATAACACGTTATTCTACAGTAGCAATAACAGTTACAACCGTTATAAAAAAAATAACGCTTAGCTTATCACTAAACATAACCGCCGTCAAGTCACAACATTGGGGGTTTTTCATACAGTTGCGCACAGTTCTGCGCATGACGTCATTCGTAATTCTAACCAGAGTCGAGAATACTGAAAATTTTTTTACTTGAGTGTAAATTAGTCATGTAAATTACATATTTTTACGTGCTGGTAAGCCTGTACGTTTTGGTATTTTTTTGTTGCAGCCGTAATTTAAAAAAAAATTATTATGTAAATAAAAACACTGCGATAGTGAGACAATGAAGTTATTAATATTTTAAGATTTTTAATTGCCGCCATTTTGAAACTGCTGAACGGTTCCACCGGTTTCACTTAAATCGGACTGAAGTTGCGATTAATTTTGTATCGTGTGTCACTCTTACACATCAATCAACAACTTTCTAGTTCTCAATATCAAGCCTACAGACGGTCACGAATTGGATGATGTACAATATTCTTTTAAAATTTTATGAACCCAAAATTTTAATTAAATTAATAAAATAAGTAAAATTTACTGAATTTAACTTGGGCTACAAATTACAAACTGAATTACAGAGTTAAGGAATAATAGTTTTTTTTAAATAAAGCCGCCATTTTGAACTGTTAAGCGGAATTTTGCTTATCGAAGAACTTGCCCAAACTCTTGTGACTATCGACTTTTCTGCCCAAGTTTGAATCAAATCGGCATAAATTAGCGCTTATTAAAATTTCAAATTATTCTGAAAATAGGAAAGCGAACCCTGACCGCCTTCAAATTCACTTCCTTAATTTTAATTCAGTTTTGCAAGTTTAACGTCATAATTTACGCACATTTTACGTCTACCTTTAACGTGGTGAAATCACATTTCCAATATACAAGTAGTGTAAAATTTAAAGAAATTGAGATTTTATGAAGATTTTATGTTATGACGCACACGCACGCGCACTCTCTCTCTCACACACACACACACACACACACACACACACACACACACACACACACACACACACACACACACACACACAGACAGACAGACAGACAGACAGACAGACAGACAGACAGACAGACAGACAGACAGACAGACACACACACACACACACACACACAGACAGACAGACAGACAGACAGACACACACACACACACACACACACACACACACACACACACACACACACACACACACACACACACACACACACACACACACACACACACACACACACACACACACACACACACACACACACACACACACACACACACACACACACACACACACACACACACACACACACACACACACACACACACACACACACACACACACACACACACACACACACACACACACACACACACACACACACACACACACACACACACACACACACACACACACACACACACACACACACACACACACACACACACACACACACACACACACACACACACACACACACACACACACACACACACACACACACACACACACACACACACACACACACACACACACACACACACACACACACACACACACACACACACACACACACACACACACACACACACACACACAGAGAGAGAGAGAGAGAGAGAGAGAGAGAGAGAGAGAGAGAGAGAGAGAGAGTGTGTCAGTCTCGAGTATTAGGCCTACCACGATGAAGCGCCATTGGTAATTCTACATTAATGAAAAAACACATCAACTAAAAAAAATCGTGAATAATTTAACTACCACATTTTATCTGGATTCAAACAGTTTAAATCAACTTATAACTTATCCACCAATTCATCAGCTATTGCAATCTCTAACCTACTCCGGTAAGTAATTATACTGTTTTCTAATTAAGCATACATTTTCAGCATATTATCGACATCAGTTCACAATCTACTTTAAATTAAGTAAAAACCTACCGCTAATATTAATTACATTAACAGTGTTTATTTATGATTTAATTGATGAATAATGTTTTTGTTGTATAAATTAATAAATGTATGTTTAAGTTAAGGCCGGGCGCCGCCATTTTGGTGGAGCGGAACTGACTAGCATTCAAAACCTAACCTATTGTTTTAATGTAAGTGTTGCTACTAAAAGCGTAAAAGAACTCCGCTTTGCGTAACTTCGACTCAATCTAAGTTCGGTTTTCAAGCTGACTCCGCTTCCCCCACCACTCTGACCACGTCTCCAAACTTATTATTTCTTGTTACCTTACTTACCGTTGCCTAGGTTACAGTTTTAAAATAGTAATTTCCTATAATCCGTTACAGTAGGCCTAAATATTTAGATTTAAAAGATACAACGCGTTCTTTAAACTGACTGAACTCCGCTTCCGGTTTCCGGTTGCATTCCGCTCAGATCAGCTCCGCATTTGGTATCCGCCTGACCTTATCGTTGCGCATTCAATAATTATTAATTCTGTATTAACTTTAGAGACAACTTATATAAATCTGTAATACTATTCACGAGTACATTGTACTAAAACAATAGAATAATTCTCCGGTAAAATTAATCAATCCGTTTTTTAAATTTCTATTTGTGTGACGTTATTTTATTGTTTCTGTCACCAAACTGAAGATGCACAACGTTCCAACAGTTATACTAACTTCTAACACGGCAAGTACAAATCTGGTAGCGGACTGCGAGTGACGTCACAACTTTCTTAGGCAATGAACCATTACAGAAATGAGGAAACCTTGGTCTTTTTTTTCACTCTCGACCAGTAAATTTTTTACACCGAGTTGAGTTGAGAATGGTTCACAGTTGACCAAAATGTAATGTTAGGAAATTCTGATGAACGGAATTCGACAAGTTAGGCCGATTTCTTACGATTTTGGAATTAGCTTTTTAAAGAAACCAAAACAAGAAAAAATAGGCCTACTAACGTCTATTCACTAAATAGGGAAGTATAAATACAGGGGACCAATACTGTAACAAATACAGTATATACGAAATATGTTATTGCTATTAGTATTGCACCAAGAGAGTTTCGTACTATTAAAAAAAAGGGAGACTTCTTTTTATGTATATTTGTGTGTGTGTGTGTGTGTGTGTGTGTGTGTGTGTGTGTGTGTGTGTGTGTGTGTGTGTGTGTGCGTGCGCGCGCGGAAATATTTTAAGTATATACAAAAAAATAAAATTTAAACAATTAATGATTGTCTAAATATTATAAAATTGTGCATTCTTCTAACACTGTTAATTTTATTTGTACGTAACTTATACAAAAACACTGGTAATGCCATCTTGCATGCGTGCAGGTTTGCCAAAAAACAAAATACCTCTAACATTACAATAACGGTTCATTGCCAACTTAGCAATTCAAATTTATGTTAATCACTAATTCCAGTACATTAATACGTTAATACATTAAAATGGACATGTAAACGTAGGACTTGCCAACAAAATAAATGGTCAAAGATGTGCCCACACTGACTGGGTCCCGGAATGAGTCATCCTCACAAGCGAGTCAAACAATAAATAGTGAAAACTATTGATTAAACTTTCTGTTATTCGTCCCCCCAAAAAAAGAGTTGGTAACAAAAACAACATTGGGAAATCGACCTAAATTTTAAAAATTTCGAAAAAAGTATGGTACAGCAATAAATGTTTACTTTTTCATCTCATAAACAATTTAAATTCTTTTAATTGCATTTGTTATACTAACCTAAACAATAAATCTGTACATAAAACCACTTTTAACAAAATCAGCTTAACCAATTTCAATAAATTACCCAATTTTTCAGATTTTTGGGTAATTAGTGACCCATTTGCTTTGTCTATCTACTAAAGGCTTATAAATAAGCAAATTTTTTTCATTTAAACAAAATAGGCCTAAGTTAGGTTTTACGTTATGGTAATGGTTTTCTGCCTGTCAGGGGCTCTCACACTGTGAGAAGTGGATCTAACCATTCTTTATATATTTGCCTTCGGATTAGATCCCTTCATCCGAAAGCAGCGTGTACAAGTGTACGCTGAACTCAGGACACTTACCCAGTTTTGTATCTTGCCTTACATTTCATGTCCCCTAGCTGCTTGTGGGATTTGGATGGCTGGAAACTAAACAACCCTGTGGACATGAGCAGCAAAGTGGGTCTGTATCTAAGACTACAAGCAGTGAATTTTAGCAGACTGGACGGACGCTAGGTGGTCTTACCCAACCTGTAGTGGAAGAAGTGACAAATGGGGTTAAACATCTCAAATCAGACAGACATCTGTAGATGTATAAATGTCTGTCAAAAACGCACAGAGAGCAGAGGAGGCTGTAGCATAAGGTCTTCTAATTGAAATTCTTTTTATATTCTTCTTCTTTTCTGCTCGGATTATTGTCACTATGTTGAGTATAATGATCTGCCTTCCCTAGCTTCGTCAATTCTACTTTTGTTGACGCGTTTCGGAGAACCTCCATCTTCAAAAACTATATCTATACTCCAAAAATGGAGTGACAAATGGAGTATAGATATAGTTTTTGAAGATGGAGGTTCTCTGAAACGCGTCAACAAAAGTAGAATTGACGAAGCTAGGGAAGGCAGATCATTATACTCAACATAGTGTCTTCTAATTGAATGTAGAAACAGAAGACTTCTCAGGGACCAAGCCTTGAGTTGAGAACACAACCGTTGTAAGGCTGTGAACGACTGCTCTGAAGCAAAACTTATTTTAAAACTTGAGGGCTGTCAGGTAGGAACATTAGATCCTGGTAAAGGCAAACCATGGGACCCATGGTCTGGATGCACAGAAACAGGATACGAATGTACCACAGAGAAACCTGTACAGATTTTGTATGAAGGAAGAAGTAACTTCAGGCCACATAATCTAGGATTGCGAAGAGGCAAAGGACGTTTAGCTTCCACTACCGTCACCTCAATCAGAAAGGGCTGTCAGTGGATTGCTAAAGATCATTGAGGGCATCAGTCTGCCGAATATCTAAGATGCTTAAATGCACAAAAGCTCTTCTGACTGCAGTACAAGGGGCCATTAAACCCCATATCCTCAAAAACTAATCAATCTAAGTGTTGTTCTGATTAATTTCAAACATGAATTCAATAAACATGACAACAATAGCCTATATATTACTTATAAGAAGCCATTACTACTTAAAATTTCAATTAAAAAATATAAATTTTATGATGGATAACTAGAACATGAAAGGAAAAGTGCATGAATTTCTAAAATACACTTGTATCACCACCCGAACTAATCTGTCCCAATTAAGTTCAAATTTACAGCAGCCAATTACTACTATTGACCAAAAAAAAACAGTAAAACAAAGAATATGTGCTTTTGTAAAAAGTGCTGACAGACAGACAGACACTAAATCATAAAGTAAATATTGGTTTGTTTTATAATTTACTGTACTTTCTTTACTACAATATTACTGAGGAGGCAATATCAACTACCATGTTACTGCAGTTCGATTGATAGGCTACACACTTTTTTGAAACATATAAAGTAGTTTACTTTGTAACACACTAAGTAGGCCAGACTAGACCTTCACTGTAGGCTATATTGTCTGCACATCAAAATGTCTGAATTAACAGTGAAAAGATATTGAAAAGAAAAGCTTTCGAGAAAGTAACCGTGTGAAATATAACATGACCTCAGATAAAAACAATGGCGTTCAAGGTCAACACCAGCCTTAATTAACTTTCTTCTTTTTCTGTGGGGAAAACAGATTTAAAAAAAAATAATGCACGGAATTCTCAAGATTATAAACAACAAATTTTACAAGAATACAAATTAGTTTCAACTGTTTATAACTGTTAAGTTCATCAACAACCTTGTGCCATAACTCTACATATTTTTTTACTCTACAAAACAGTTTGTTTAGAAACAAATTGAGCAAAAATTGTCAAATTACTTATTTATCAACTTTTGAAATCCTATATTAAGCCTACTAAATGAACAATATTTGTGTGCAGTCAACATATAAATTTTATTAACTGTTAAAATTTTTTTAAAACTGGTCATCTGCAATACAGGAATCTACTACAAATATGGGCATTCAAAGTTTCATTTGGTTAAGGGATACACTGGTAGCATATAGGTCCCATATCTGCGAAATCCTGATAACTAGAAGTTTTATACAAAAGCAGAGTCAAAAGAAAAGAAGAAGAAATACACTGAAATCTTTCAGTTAGCATTCATCTGTATGATTAAATATTCAACTGACTATTTTATATTAAAAAGCTTATTCTATGTAAACAAATTATGTTTCAAACAAATTATTGTTAGCAAACAGAGAACATGAAATAAGTTATTAACAAAAAGGCAGAATATTGAGTGAAACTCTTTAGGCCTACAAGCCAAATAATGTTAAGATTGCCATACCTTATCTCTTTAACAATAAAAATCTCTTTAACAATGATTTTTATTGTAGGTAGGCCTACGTAAAGGTGTATAAAAGTAAGATATTGGAAATAAAAACTTTCAATTATGTAAAATAGTAGATAGTAGCCTATGCAACCTAAAATTAAACTTGGTAGGGCCTACTATAGAAGGCTATTATTGTATCCAGAAATATTAATCTGTAATTTTTCTTTATTTCACCACATTTTTGGTATATTTAATAAAGCAGTTTAAAATTATAATATAACCTAGGGATTATTTATTGAACAAACAGGCCTATAGTATTTGCAACATTATACAGGTCAGCTTAAACAGATTTAACAGGCTTGCAAAAAATCTCTAATAACAAAAAAACTTACTAGGAATCTTATTTAAAGTATTACATAATTTAACGTTCTGTTCAATAATTTCCTTCTGCACAATTGTGAGCATCCGATGATAATCTGCATTCAACAAGTTTAGAAATTGAATATGGTTGTCAGTGTAGTTTTATTTTACTCATAAAGTCTGAATGTGCCAAATTTCAAAAGGCTCTCTGATTTCCTGAATTTGAGTTTTTTTTTAACTATTATTATTGTTAACTTCAAATATCAGTTAAGACTAATGATAATAAGGACCTATACTAGACTCAAACTTGCAACAATAGACTTATAAGATCTACATGCAATTGTCAGTTATAGTGGACTGTGTCCAAAGGTAGTTTAAATTATTGTGGACTGATTTACCTCTCTCATCACTTCACGTTTTAATACAATTTAGTGTATATTTCGGTACAACCTACTTAAATTAATAGGCCTACTTCATCAAAGTATAAAGTAGACTATTTGATAGTAATTGCTTTACTAGCAGGTTTAGGTTAACCTAACCTTTCAGAAAATAATCTATGCATTGAAAATAACAGCCTAACGAATTTAAACACAAATCAGCCCAACACAATGAAGCTTTTAAATTATGAAAAATATTAATGCCTATGCACTCTTTTAACTTGATTTCGAGAAAATGTTCAGCAAGTATTTTAAGGTGAAGTTGAATAAGCAGACTCCTACCTAAATTCAGGCAAAGGCGTTTATTCATTTTTTACTGTGCAATAAAAGGAGAGTGACAAATTACAGCTTATTGTAATAAGTTAGATTTGTTTCATTCAGCAGACTGAAATAATCTGCATAACATTTCTTTTTGAAACCCAAGACATCGCATGACCTTTACATCCTAGTGGATTAACGAAAGAGCAATGAGAAATAGCCTGTCGGGCTAAAAATGTTTTCTGTATTTCACATAGAAAGATCGATACACCACAGGTAGCCATCCTACTAAATTTGTATATTCAAACTGTGATATATATATATATATATATATATATATATATATATATATATATAGTTAGTGTTCTGATGCTGAACTCAAATAAGCAAAAGCTTTTTAATGTGTAAAAACATATAACTTTTCCTGGTGTTTTCTAATATATTATTATGGCAAAAGTTATACTTTTTTTAATAACCTTACTGAACATTTAATACAGTCCTACACACTACATTTTGACAATTTTATTGAATCAGAATTTATATTTTTCAAATTAAAAAAAATAATAAACACCATTTTAATCCTTTAAATATTAATTAAATAAATAAATTTAATGGCAGAGCTGAGACTCCAACTTCTTCAACTGTGAAAAATTAAAGTAGTATGTAAAATGTTCAGTATAAAAAAAAATCATTCAGCATATAAAAGTTGTACATGTTGTTATAAAACATATTGTCATTAAAATAAAACATGTAACTTAGTGTAATAAGATTTCTTATTAAAACAGTTTTTGCCTCAACAGACATGGTTTGTTACACAATTTAATTATGAAAAAATTGTACGCATAGTGCAAACTGCAATTTTCAAAAGTAAACATATCCTACTATTCCAGTTCAGCATGATCATCAATATCAAAGAATTTAATTTTTTTTCTTAAACATTTTTTGCTGAGTATAATGGTGAAAAAAATTGTTGATACTCTAAAAAAATGTGTAAGATTTTTTTTAATAACAGCAATCCATTAATATTGTATAATTTTAATAAAATAGCCTATGAATAAAAACTAAATGTATTTTGTAAAGTAAATAGGTTTATTTAAATATATAAGCAGATATTTCCTGATAACATTGGTAATGTTGTCAATATGGAAAAATCTGTTTTTTGAAAAAATTACTATTGCATTAAATTTTTAGAGCACCACAAAATGTGTTGTATTCAGAAAAACATATACTGTATTTCCAAGGAAAAAATATAAGGTGGTCATACTAATTTAGAAATCTCAAAATAAAAGGTAAAGGCCTATGCCACTACTTTCTGAGTTCACCCAAAATGACTGTCATATTCAAAATTACTAAATGATTCCTAATTTCAGCAAACATTTTAAAAGTAAGATTTTGTGGTGTGACTCTAAAATGTGTTTTTCTAAAGATTTAGAATATAGACTGAAGTCATAGGCTAGCAACTTGAAATGCTAAACCTCAAATCCTAACCTAAACTAGCCTACCTATCCTAACCTTTGCTTTCTAATAATCTTTATTTTTTTTAAGTTTATGTATATGCCTAATTTTCCTAATATTATCAGAAACTAGTCTTGCAGGTTGTCCTATCAGTGAAAATACAGGTATTTTATAAGAATTAAGGCCTATCTTACCTTCAATGCAGACTACATGGTCCCTTATTTGTTGAGCCACTAAAGTATCAGGTATAAGTTCAATTAAGTCATAAATAGCATATATTGATGGATGAACGCTTTCAAACCTTTGTATTTCTTGTCGTATTGCCAAAGAGTTGTTTGAATAATTGGCATACGGTTGTAAATTCCTTGAATTCATGGTTTTCTTAAAAAAAACTTCAACCCATATCACTAAATTACACGACTAATATTCGCTAAGAAATATTGTCGGCGTGTTAAACACATTTCACAGTAACAACACTTTAATAAAACCAAACACTTGAAATTTATCTGAACCGTTAATTAGCATAATTATTTCTAAGTGACACTCGTATCATAACATTGTCGACAACATGAACACAAACACACTACTAACTACTAATGCCCACCGCCATTTACATTCTTTGATGTTTTTTTGGCAACTTTCTTAACAACAGCAATAGCAGCAAACACCATCGCTGCGCTACCTATTGGCAACATTATAAACTACATAAGCAGTTAGCGTCTATGTTAAGAACAGATTATATAAATGTAGGTAACCTTTTGGGAACAAAAAACAAAATTAAACCTAACTTATTTCTTTTTAATGTGGTGCTAATCAAAAGATTACTAATTAAACAATTTTGTTCTACCTCGACATTTTCTTTTTAAAGGTTAATTTAATTACTGATAAGGTTTAGTGTGTTATATTTTTAAGGTGTGATATAATAAAAGAATTGAAGACCTTTAAAATTTATTAAAAAATATTTTATTTTTTAAAAATCACAGCCTACAATAGTAAATAAATAATTTTTTTTATACTTAGCTAACAACGTTCAGAAGTCATTAATGACTTTGACTTTGAAAAATATTTACATATTCTATATAATTTGTATTACTGAGGGTCATGTCAAAAGACTGATATAATGCTTATTTTTGCCATATATTCTCAGAGTCTTCAAAATAAGAAGTCAAGTCCACAAAATGAAAGTAAAAACTGACGTTGTTTTTTAAAACCCTAATTTTCAGTTACTTAGTAGTCTACTTACAAATTATTTATTATAAAATTAATAGTAGCAATAGCTCCCCATGAGAGGCCAAAAAAACTAGCAATAACTTCGACAAGAAAATACATCGTTTCGATAACCAAATCCTCGCATTCAGCTTCCGGACAGATTTCTTCAAATCTGACTTTTCGTTTACCAAAATGTAACACTGTATTGTTGTTGTTGTCTTGTATTATGAAGAAATTGCCAGTCAAGTTGGAATTTACTTTACTGTTGATTTTTAAATCATTTTCTAGATAGCTTTTCAAATATCTAAAACTTTCGAACTTTGCAGACAGATCTCTGGCTTTAATTTTGATGGATGACGTTGCTGTAGATTGCACCACCTGAAACATTATACATCTGTCAAATGAAACATTAGGATATCAGTGTACAGTCGGTAATAATTTCTTTAACTAAGTAGTTCTACAACATGGATTTCCTCGTAACAGAATTCAGCAAATAGTTTTTTTTTATGGTGTTTAACATCTGACTATTGTGCACACTTGGGCTAATGCAGACGATGGGATGATTTATAGCGTATGAAAATGCCAAGCACTGACCGGGAATAGAACCCAGGTCCTCGGGGTGAAAGCCTGGTACACTATCAACTAGGCCACCGAGGAGGCTGATTTCCAGTCTTCGTAAAACATTCCAAAACCGCTGAGACTCCAATACGGAATCAATCGAGCCATCACAATTGTAGTACAGTACATAATGTAATATATGGCCGCAAGCAATATTGCTTTATATCACAAGAATTAAAAGACCTTAGTCCACCGATCAGATCATGCCTAAAAATGAAGAAGCAATGCTATTCCATTCTTCAGAAGAGTATTGGTCAATCTTTTGGTTATTAATTAAACTCTTTTTTTTTTTGTGTTAAACGTCCGACTATTGTGCACATTTGGGCTTATGCAGACGATGGGATGATTTATAGCGTATGAAAATGCCAAGCCTTGACCAGGACTCGAACCCAGGTCCTCGGTGTACGCTATCAACTAGGCCACTGAGGCAGCTTTTAATTAAACTCTGTTTCCCTGAATAAGTCAGTAAGATTCCATTAAAGATATTATAGTCTAGTTACAGTGCGTTAATCAGCTTGGTAAAGAAAAATAAGTTTATTTTAATTGTCAGTTTTATTAAGCTTTTCTCAGGTAATAAAAAAATCACTCTCAACTTTTGATTTGCATTTATAATGTTTACTTTTAAATAAGCCCAAGGAACACAGCTTGCAAGTTGGTATGTTTAAAATAATTCCATGGCTTAATACATTTGTTGTGGTACTAACATTACCCATTGTTGTATAAACATAAACAAATATAATGATCACCAAACTCATGATTATTTTCAAGTCAATATGAAAATAATATATCTACAATCATATTGTAGGTATTTCCTAGTGTAATGATAATAATTTATTATATCATACCACGAATATGCCGTATTTTATTAACTTCAAACATGTTATGTTTGAATTAGAAGTCTACAAACTCATAATCAGTCCTGATGGGTACTGTGAATGTATTATTTTTTTTAAGCAAAACAAATTATTTCAGTTTTGTTGTTGTTGTTATTTTAAGGCGAAAAGCACATTAAGGCCATTATCACCTCCTTAAATGTAAGTGTGAGTGTAAAGTGATCAAGTCGTAAGTGTAAGTGTGTGTTAGACTCGGGTACCACGAAGGACGTCTAAATCCTCTCAATAGGTGCAGCTTGTCTGCACCACCCTGCAGGGAAATTATTTCAACCCACTGCACATTGGCTTTTTTTTTTTTAAATGATGTGTTTTATTACTTGAGCTGTGGAATATTTTTCTTATTACAAACTTGTACAACTTTACGCGGTGAGTTCATAAAATTGTTGAAGTTTAATTATTTCTGTTTTTGAGTTTTTTTGTTAAGTTTCAAAAAAATATGATCAAAAAACTATTTTTACCAATCTTACACTATACACTTTCACCCTTTTTGGGGTATGGATTCTTGAGAAAGTTGAAATATTTTTTGTTAGACTTTCTGACAAGTTTCATGAAGATCTGTTTAAAAAAATATTTTTTCTAATGCAAACATTTGTACCCCCATTTCACCATTTTGACAACATATATACATTATTTGATGTTTTTGGCAACTTTCTTAACAACAGAGCAGCAAACACCATCGCTGCGCTACCTATTGGCAACATTATAAACTACATAAGCAGTTAGCGTCTATGTTAAGAACAGATTATATAAATGTAGGTAACCTTTTGGGAACAAAAAACAAAATTAAAACTAACTTATTTCTTTTTAATGTGGTGCTAATCAAAAGATTACTAATTAAACAATTTTGTTCTACCTCGACATTTTCTTTTTAAAGGTTAATTTAATTACTGATAAGGTTTAGTGTGTTATATTTTTAAGGTGTGATATAATAAAAGAATTGAAGACCTTTAAAATTTATTAAAAAAATATTTTATTTTTTAAAAATCACAGCCTACAATAGTAAATAAATAATTTTTTTTATACTTAGCTAACAACGTTCAGAAGTCATTAATGACTTTGACTTTAAAAAATATTTACATATTCTATATAATTTGTATTACTGAGGGTCATGTCAAAAGACTGATATAATGCTTATTTTTGCCATATATTCTCAGAGTCTTCAAAATAAGAAGTCAAGTCAACAAAATGAAAGTCAAAACTGACGTTGTTTTTTAAAACCCTAATTTTCAGTTACTTAGTAGTCTACTTACAAATTATTTATTATAAAATTAATAGTAGCAATAGCTCCCCATGAGAGGCCAAAAAAACTAGCAATAACTTCGACAAGAAAATACATCGTTTCGATAACCAAATCCTCGCATTCAGCTTCCGGACAGATTTCTTCAAATCTGACTTTTCGTTTACCAAAATGTAACACTGTATTGTTGTTACCGTCTTGTATTATGAAGAAATTGCCAGTCAAGTTGGAATTTATTTTACTGTTGATTTTTAAATCATTTTCTAGATAGCTTTTCAAATATCTAAAACTTTCGAACTTTGCAGACAGATCTCTGGCTTTAATTTTGATGGATGACGTTGCTGTAGATTGCACCACCTGAAACATTATACATCTGTCAAATGAAACATTAGGATATCAGTGTACAGTCGGTAATAATTTCTTTAACTAAGTAGTTCTACAACATGGATTCCCTCATAACAGAATTCAGCAAATAGTTTTTTTTTAATGGTGTTTAACATCTGACTATTGTGTACACTTGGGCTAATGCAGACGATGGGATGATTTATAGCGTATGAAAATGCCAAGTCCTGACCGGGAATAGAACCCAGGTCCTCGGGGTGAAAGCCTGGTACACTATCAACTAGGCCACCGAGGAGGCTGATTTCCAGTCTTCGTAAAACATTCCAAAACCGCTGAGACCCCAATACGGAATCAACCGAGCCGTCACAATTGTAGTACAGTACATAATGTAATATATGGCCGCAAGCAATATTGCTTTATATCACAAGAATTAAAAGACCTTAGTCCACCGATCAGATCATGCCTAAAAATGAAGAAGCAATGCTATTCCATTCTTCAGAAGAGTATTGGTCAATCTCTTGGTTGTTAATTAAACTCTTTTTTTTTTTGTGTTAAACGTCCGACTATTGTGCACATTTGGGCTTATGCAGATGATGGGATGATTTATAGCATATGGAACTGCTAAGCCCTGGTCGGGACTCGAACCCAGGTCCTCGGTGTACGCTATCAACTAGGCCACCGAGGCAGCTTTTAATTTAGGAGATGAATTCGAAAAAATACTGAAATGTTTGATTCATAATTTGTGTTTTAGAATATTCATGTTAGGTTTCAAAATAATCTGAACAAAAAGATATTTTTTGCAACAATATATTAGTACCAACTTATTACATTTTAGGGGTTGAATTTTGTAAAATTCTCCCTAAGGTGCATGCTTACATAATAATATGAAAGTATTTTCAAAATTTCAAGTCTCTAACTGTAACAGTTTTTGCTGTACATTGATTCTATATCAGTCAGAACCAATTTACCCCAATAGGGGATTATTATGAAAAATAATAATATTTGTGTTTTAAAATTGTTTTGTCCAATTTCACTAAAGTCTGATAAAAATATTTTCTCCGGAATGTTTTCTTTTTTACATTTTTAATGTTTTAGGGGATGAATTTGAAAAAAGCTGACTGTGTACTTCATTATTTGTGTTTCAGGGTATGTATCTAGAATATAGAATTAAAAAAATATTTTTTTCAATGCAAAATTTTACATTCTTTACTTCATTATTTGTGTTTCAGGGTATGTATCTGGAATATACAATCAACAAAATATTTTTTTCAATGCAAAATTTCATATCCTTTCCTTACATTCTGTACCTTTTTCAATCCCTTTAGGGGATGAATTTAATCACTTAAGAGTAATTATGTTAAGATTCAAGAAGAACCAATGTAAAACATATTTTCCAATAATAACTGTTATACACCATTTTCACACTTTTAGGGGTTAAATATTTGGTAATCGTTTCTAAGTGCTCCCCTACATGGTGAAAATTTCAAGTCTCTAGCTA
Source organism: Callitettix versicolor (assembly GCA_022606455.1). Lineage (NCBI taxonomy): Eukaryota > Metazoa > Arthropoda > Insecta > Hemiptera > Cercopidae > Callitettix > Callitettix versicolor. Next base: position 2,943,412 of record CM040190.1, read on the forward strand.
TTACAGTTTCTGCTCTGCATTGATCAATCAGTCAGTATGGACATTAATTTATATATATATATATATATATATATATATATATATGTGTGTGTGTGTGTGTGTGTGTGTGTGTGTGTGTGTGTGTGTGTGTGTGTGTGTGTGTGTGTGTGTGTGTGTGTGTGTGTGTGTCTACATAAAAGGTTAATTTTACAATTTTATTTTCAAAATGAGTACCTATATTATATAAGCTATATTATATTTATTTAGTAAAATCATTCAGTAAATCATTTAGTAAATAAAATTATATTTATTTAGTAGTATTCAGGCACACGTACAAAGTGTTAAGCTTTCCGATAGTTCTTCGCTACAGTAGTTATCTTTTTTAATAATAATATTTTATTTACCGGATAATGTAATTAATTCAAGTGGAATTTTTCCAAAAGAACATTTTACTTTCTGTAAACAGATACAGTATTTGTTTTATTTTATATTTATTACGACTTTGACACTTTTTTTCTTAAGCAGTAAACGATATTGTTTAAAACGTGTTGGTTAAATATATTTTTGCTCTTACAGATTTATTAAAATGAATTTCCAATAACAGTACACATTATGCGTCCGTCGGGTGCTGCTATCTCGAAGGTCGATCATTAAACTATATTCAGTCGGCTCACAGAACTGTTGTATTTGCATTTATTGAATAATTTCATCCTTAACAGTACAGTATATTATTTATTAGCCGGTAAAATTACGTTATTTTCTACACCGAGTCGCTTTTATTTCGAATTTCCATTGGAAAATGATCTATTGGAGCGGCCATCATGGTAAGATCCGGGACCATGAAATTAGTGCCTATCCTGACCACTAGATCACTAAATGAGAGGTCGTTAAATAAATGTGTATAATACATAATTTATATTACGATCGCAATTTTGTCCCGAATAGATTCAAATTTCGGGGGGGGGGATCGATTTTGCTAATACCTTGTAGTATTGTACTTTGTTACCCAACCAGTGAAATTAGAACAACTAACTCACAATTAAAAAACATATTGAATAAATCGTACCTTTTTCTGAAATTGTATCATGTCTTCTTTTAAATACGGCTTAACCATGGAAACATTATTCAAAACAGCTTTTCAATTGTCAAATTACGTTTAAAATTGAAGTTCCAATACGGTCAGGTTAGGTTTTCGTATTTTTTTCAATATAATGAGAAAACATAATATGCTATAAATCTAAGAGAATTTGATATAAAAAGTTGGTACGGAAAATCTACTTCGGTAAATAAATAGTACGGACGAGTTACTTTTTGAGCAAAAACTAACTTTGTACCCTTTCAAAATGGCAGCCGTTCAATCCTTAAATAAATCCTAACTTTTTTTATGTCATATTTTTTTTAATACGATTGCACCATCGCGATCAGCGTTAAAATGTGCATAAATTAGCATTCTTAAAATCTGTAATTTAATTTAAAATATAAAACGCTAGTTTCATAATATAAGCTGAGCGTGATGGTGAAATGAGATCTTCAAAAATGTACAAGGTAGGGTAAAGAAATATTTTTTGAAATTCGCTTCTATCACGTCAGCGGAAAAGCTACGTGTCGCGTATTATATTATATTGTAGCGAAATTTAAAAAACCGCTACAATTGTTTTTGTATTTACAATTTACAATTTCCATTTTTTTTTTTTTTTGTGTTTAACGTCCGACTATTGTGCACACTTGGGCTAATGCAGACGATGGGATGATGTATAGCGTATGAAAATGCCAAGCCCTGGCCGGGAATCGAACCCGGGTCCTCGGGGTGAAAGCCTAGTACGCTATCAACTAGGCCACCGAGGCGGCTTTTACAATTTCCATATCGAAAGAAATAGGCCATTAACAAATTATAGTAAATGGCTATTTTACGACTTGCGCGAGAAAATAACTACATTAAAATATAATATATTCCTCGCTTTACGTTTGTATTAAAAGTACCGGCGGTCTGTCAAACCGTGACAGAGGTGCACCAAAGCCTAAAACTCCATCATTTTCCAAAAATCAATTTAATATGCTGGCCCTGCAATGTACAGCGCATCAAATGTTCAGCTGATAAGAACAGGTTCTAAAACTTATTGATTTTATTTAAGATGCTGATTACCGCATCGTGTTCATTGAAAAATGTGTAGTAGTAAAATTCATTCAATTAAATTTAGTAAATAATAAGATCGAGCGAACATTGACTTTTACCAATACTTTGCTGGCAGCCGGCCCCCTACCAAATGCATTCTATTCGGCTATAAATTCTATTTCAACATAAGTAGTTATTATTTCTAGTTGTGTCGGTAATAACCTCTCGGTCTAGAGAACACTAGGAAAAACGTAAACTCGATTCAACTCCTTCGGACGCCCTGAAGTTTCGCTAAACTTTGTAAAGAATGCGCTACCATAGCAAGGACAGGGACGATATTTTTGTAACCTATAATTCTCAATATATGTAGCACAGAAAAAACACTACAGTCTTTAAATTAATTTATATTTTCTGTTTTAACAAAATAATAAAGTAGATTCTTTTTTTTAATAGAAAGTAATAATCCCTTACACAACTACTGTATATTTTTTTGTAACGAAAACATAAACAAGCGTTTAAATAAATCTCTTCCAGGTGCAGCACAAATAGTCGAAATATTAGTACTGTAATAGGCTTCTTAAATCTCCTCAGACAATATTATAGCTGCAGTACTATTATTAGTTCGTTCAATAACATAAAATATTAGTTTCAAATAGTGCCAACAGAGAGCAGACGCATGCAGTTCTTTAAAAAAAACCTGTTATTTTTTTAGCTGAAATAAAATTTTATCTCTGATTAAAAATTTATGCCCGTAATGTGCTTCAACCTGGTAGAGGTTTGTCAAACTATTTTAAAGAAACAATCAAAATTATCGATCGTATTATTGTACTAATTATTAATTGTAAAACATTTAGAGCTGCAGTGCTATTATTATTCTCCGTTTAATAATATGTCGTATTAGTTTCAGATATTACCAATAGAGAGCAGACTCACGATGTCCCATAGCAAAAAAAGTATTTTTTTTCTTCTGAGGGTGCAAACTAGCTGCACCTATTGAGAAGATTTATACGTCCTTCGCGGTACCCGAGTCTAACACACATTTACACTTACAACACTACACTTATGACTTTAACAATTTACACTCACACTTACATTTAGGGAAGCGATAATAGCCGCAATGTATATATATATATATATATAAATATATATTGCCTTATATATATATATATATATATATATATATATATATATATATATATATATATATATATATATATAGGCTATACATTCGAAATTAATATAAGCGTTTATAATATTGCGTTCTTAATATTGCTAGTTTTTAACAACAAACCTGAAAGTTATTATACCCTATCAAGTGTTCAATGAAATCAGCTGATCGTTACGAATTAATATAAAACAGCTGATCTTTTACTCTAACTACAGTAAATATCTAAGCTAGGTTCGTGTATTTATTTTTATATAAACAAAACAAGATATTTATAAACATATCTTCAAACTAATTATGGTTCAGAAAAGTAAATTTGTACAACATAATTTAAAACTTATTTTCAACAAATTGATACGAAATAAAACTTTTCAGGGATAATTCAGGTAGTGATAGTGACGATTCAAGTTATATGCAGTACGACCCAGGTTCTAACGGAATTAAAAGACAAAGACTATATTCTTTTTATATTCTTCTTCTTTTCTGCTAAGATTATTGTCACTATGTTCAGTATAATGATCTGCCTTCCCTAGCTTCGTCAATTCTAATTTCGTTGACGCGTTTCTGAGAACCTCCATCTTCAAAAACTATATCTATGCTCTATATATCTATATATATATTCATAGTATAGATGTAGTTTTTGAAGATGGAAGTTCTCCGAAACGAGTCAACGAAATTAGAATTGACGAAGCTAGGGAAGGCAGATCATTATACTGAACATAGTGACAAAGACTATATTTTTACATACAATTATTACATATAAACTGTTATATATACAAACTTTATATACAGCCTATACATAAAAATTGTTATATATATATATATATATATATATATATATATATATATATATATATATGTGTGTGTGTATATACAGCAAATATATCATTAACAAAATCTTTGTTTTAACTCATCGACTTCCACACTTTTTTTGTTCAACGATACCAAATTATTCTGCATACACCACGTTATATGGCAAACGTTAGATTAAAAATAACACGAATATGCCATCAATAATTACAAAACAATTTTTAAAAACAGAAATTATCTACCGATTTTCATGAAACGGCTGTTATAATTAATCTGTTCCAAACTAATTACTTGCTACTTTAAGTGAAGTATTTAAAACTTAAATTTCCATATCTGTCAAAGAGTTACATACGTATGCAGAGTTAAAATACTTACATAATTCTGGTGTACAAGGAAACATACACACGCACTAAGAAATATAGATTTTAGACCCATAATGCGAGAACAACCAGAGTGTACCCACCTGACACGAGAAGCACGTATATATAACCAAAATAACCCTGAATGTTGGCCCATATACCCAACTACCAGCATCATTTCTTTATCTCATGAACAATTTGATACTGACAAGGTTATATTTAGTTTCTGATATCTAGTGGCGTACTTCCGTAACTTACACACGCGCAGGCGCGTGCGGTTGTTTTCTTCACAAAACTAAATTTTCGTTACGTTCGACCGAGGCTCCGAATCACATCATTTTGTGCAACATAAGCTACAATGTGTTAGAATATGAAGTTTGTTTGAACAAAAATTCTTTTTATATTCTTCTTCTTTTCTGCTAGGATTATTGTCACTATGTTCATTATAATGATCTCCCTTCCCTAGCTTCGTCAATTCTACTTTCGTTGACGCGTTTCGGAGAACCTCCATCTTCAAAAACTATATACTCTAAAACCTTTTGAACAACTTTCAAATTGTTCAAGTGTGAGAAAGTCAGAACTAAAATTTAATTCCGATTTTCTTAAGTTTTAAAACACAAAAAATTAAATTTGACTCAAACTATGAATCTAGTTTTCAAAGCTGTATTTCTGCACACGTAAGATTTTCCCACGATGTAAATTTATATAGGATATTAAAGTTATGCTCGTATATTTAGCGAATTGTCACTAGATAATGAACTATTTTATATATAACCCAAAACCTTCAAATGAGCACTGATCCCGATCTCTAGATCACTTTTTCAGGGGTCGTTAATGAATCAGTTCTGCCGATTCGATTGCTGACATGTGCTGCTTTCTGGTAGCCAAGTCTGAAAGGTAACACATTTGATTTACATAGGCTAACTTGCAAAATATTAAAAGTTAAAGGAATATCAACAAAGAAAAACTATATTCACAAACATGTCCTTGTTTATTGGCACCAGTTCAAATAGAATACCTAGCCAATGAATTACAGACTAGAATTTACTTTAAAGTTGTATTGTGATTTCAGTTTTTTTAAATTTGAATTAATATTAGTTTTCCTACAATTTTTTACTGCAATGCGCTTGTACCCGTTTCTTGGTGAAATTTCTAAATCCATTGTAAAGAACCGATTTTTGTAAAACACGCCAACATACGGGGAAAACATTGACCCAATATTTTTTTGTAGCAAAACACAGAGTACTTTCAAATACGAAACTTTCATTTTGGAACACACTGAATAAAAATCGTACTTTAGTTAATTTCGTCTTGTTATACGAACTACGCATCAAACAACGATTATTTTAAAAATTTGGATTAAA
>CM040190.1:2951701-2966701 GCA_022606455.1 Callitettix versicolor
TTATTGATCGTTTCACCTGGTGGCAGGAATTCATGATGCACTATGCCATTAATATCGAAGAACACAGTGAGCATAACCTTCACTTTCGACCGCACATGTCGAGCCTTTTCCGGTCTTGGCGAGCCAGAATGCCTCCACTGGGATGATTGAGCCTTAGTTTCGACGTCGTATCCGTAAACCCATGTTTCGTCACCTGTTATAATACGTTTCAGTAATGCTGAATCGTCGTTGACTTCATTTAGTGACTCCTGAGCAACTTCCATTCGCCGCTGTTTTTGTTCAACATTCAACAATTTTGGAACGAATTTTTCTGCCACGCGTTTCATACACAAAACACTGGAAACAATGTCATGACATGATCCAATCGACATGCCAACATCATCAGCGACCTCTCTAATTGTGATTCGGCGATTGTTCATAACCATTTCTTTCACTTTTTCCACGTATTCATCGGTTGTTGATGTGCTGGGGCGTCCAGGGCGTTCGTCATCTTCAACCACTCGTAAACTCTTGCTTTACTCATAGCAGACTCACCATAGGCCTTTGTTAAAATTTCACACACTTCGTTACACTTTATGCCATTTTTTAAACAAAATTTGATACAAATTCTTTGATCCATTTCTTTTATCAAAGGAAAATCGCCGAGCTCATAAAAACACGTCTAACCTTAGTGGCTGTCACAGACAAAGTCAACAATGAAAACAAATGAAAGTTTTATCATACTTCAAGGGCATGTAACCAACATAATAAAAAAATGTTTAACAATCGGACTCTCCAAGCCCGCGAAATTTAAAAATTCTCGTTACTTTCTGAACACACCTCGTATTTCAATGTGGCAAAGTTCACCAATAAAAGTCCGTTAAAAATTCTTCTGTTTTTATTTAGAGCGTCTACAGCTGCGCGGGCGCGGGACAAAGAGCTATACGTGTTAATATTTCACCAAATACTTCCACGCAGTTTAATGTGCCCCTGGAGGGAGGGGCAGGGGAAGGGGAAGGGGTGATTTAAGGAGATAAATTCACGTAAACTGCCACGATGAGGTCGCGAAGCCACTTTGCCCCTGATTAACTACTGCCCTAGCTGAACACAATTTGGAACGAAACATATTTAGTCTGTAAGGGCAACTGACTATGATATTTTAATTTCTTAGCAGATTTTCATTTTAAAATACATTTCCCTTATTAGACAAAAATGAAAATCACGCACCATTTTTTTATTCTTTTCTATTTTAATTACGATAATTTGTTCAAAAACACGTCAAATTAATGTAGTTTTTAACAACATAACCTAAAATTATTACAGCTTATCAGCTGTTCAATGACATCAGCTGATCGTTACGAATTAATATAAAACAACTGATATTTTACTATTACATATTTATCAAAATTAAATTAACGATTTACTTCACATATTAACATCGGCCAAACTCTTCGTAATTTCCGTAGTGTAGTGGTTATCACGCGCGACTAACACGCGCAAGATTCCAGGTTCGATCCCGGGCGGAAACACAAGTAATTTTAATTGTAATTAATTTAATATGAGGTTTGCGGCGCGCAAAATATACTGTTATATACCAATATAAATTTTTACACTCGCATCACACAAAATCCAACATCACAACTAACCCTAAAAACAAACATGGCAGGCCTATACAAAATAGCAACGTTTGTAAGAATTAGAACCGAGACCATAATATGTGTACTGATCCTGATCTCTGAAACCCAATTTTAGTGATCACGAAATTTTTGTACACTCTCAATAAAACCTGCGTATTTGTTTATATTTGCACTTTTTTGAAAATTTGGTTTCACTATTTTAATAAAAATTCAAACTACAAATTATTGTTTTACATTTTTTTAAGTAAATCCTGAACGGCTTAACAAATACGAGCAAAACCGGTTCATATTTTCGTGATATATTAAATGTTACGCTAAAATTAAAATATTTCAAAATTTGGTAGATTAGCTAATTGTAAAGACGCTATAGCCTAGCCTAACTTTATTATAAGACGTGCATAATGTTAAGCCTTACTGAAAAACATGTTCTGTAAGAGAGAAAGTTTGTGCATAACAGCTCAACCGAAGTACTTTAGACTTAATTAATATTCCAAAACTGACACCTGCTGCTATCTACATCAGTAAGGTGAAGTTACTGCCCCACCGTGCTGAATACGTAATACAATTAAGTGAGGTCTTGTTGGTGAACCCATTCGCCCAGTAATAAACTATAAATATATATCAGAATCATATTTATAGTGGCCTGTACAATAGGACGATGTATTTTTATGTTTAAATTAGTTAGCTGTTATATATTTTTTTGAAATAGATATATTAGAAAAATGTACTAAACCTATATTTTTATTATTCGTATAAAAACAGCTAACATTAACGTATACAGGCTTTATTAAATTATCGTTTTCTATAAATGAAGCACACACTGTTGTAATAAAACTTAAATTTTAATTCAAGCAATCGTTCGTATATTATTACACTGAGCATTCCGATCGGAAGGATCTGGTTATTGAAAACATAGGAGGTGTGTTCAGAAAGTAACGAGAATTTTTAAATTTCGCAGACTTGGAGAGTCCGATTATCAAACGTTTTTTTATTATGTTGGTATACATGCCCTTGAAGTATGATAAAACTTTCAGCTGTTTTCATTGTTGACTTTGTCTGTGACAGCCACTAAGGTTAATCGTGTTTTTATGAGCTCTGCGATTTTTGTTTGTTAAAAAAAAATGGATCAAAGAATTTGTATCAAACTTTGCGTAAAAAATGGAATAAAGTGTAACAAAGTGTGTGAAATGTTAACAAAGGCCTATGGTGAGTCTGCTATGAGTAAAGCAAGAGTTAACGAGTGGTATAGGCGTTTTCAAGAAGGCCGTGAAGACGTTGAAAATGACGAACGCCCTGGATGCCCCAGCACATCAACAACCGATGAAAACGTGGAAAAAGTGAAAGAAATTGTTATGAACAATCGCCGAATCACAATTAGAGAGGTCGCTGATGATGTTGGCATATCGATTGCATCATGTCATGACATTGTTTCCAATGTTTTGTGTATGAAACGCGTGGCAGCAAAATTCGTTCCAAATTGTTGAATTTTGAACAAAAACAGCGGCGAATGGAAGTTGCTCAGGATTCACTAAATGAAGTCAACGACGATGCAGAATTACTGAAACGTATTATAACAGGTGACGAAACATGGGTTTATGGATATGACGTCGAAACTAAGGCTCAATCATCCTAGTAGAGGCATTCTGGCTCGCCAAGATCAAAAAAGGCTCGACAAGTGCGGTCGAACGTGAAGGTTATGCTCACTGTGTTCTTCAATATTAATGGCATGATGAATTTCTGCCACCAGGTGAAACGGTCATTAAAGTACTACCTAAAAGTTCAACGCCGTTTGCGTGAAGCAATCCAAAAAAAAAAAAAACGCCCGTATCTGTGGAAAAACAATTCATGGTTTTTGCACCACAACAATGCACCAACTCGCACTTCATTGCTTGTTCGTGAATGTTTGGCCAAAAACAGTACTGTAACGATGCCCCAGCCTCCATATTCGCCAGACATGACTCCGGGTGACTTTTGCCTATTTCTAACAATAAAGAAAACCTTAAAGGGCCGTCGTTTTACAGCCGTAGATGACATTAAAAACGCATCGCTGAAAAAACTAAAGGCTATCTCAAAGATCGAGTTTGAGAAGTGTTTCGAGGATTGGAAGAAGCGCTGGCACAAGTGCATAGTCTCCAATGGTGACTATTTTGAAAGCGACAACATCAATGTAGAAGAATAGATAAATATTTTGTTCAAAAAAATTTAAATTCTCGTTACTTTCTGAACACACCTCGTATATTGGGTTCTTACAGGTTCGTCAGAACACCAGAGAACTCACTTAGGAATGCACCCAAGAGAATGTAATGTTTATTTACCTTAATGAAATCATAACCTAAATGAAACAGTAAGATAAAACCTATTCAAAATTATATTAAAATAGGTTGTTCAAAGCTACCATAAGTAATAGTAGAATATGTGCTTAGTTTTTAAACTTACTAAATCAGGCAAAATAATTTGCTCTCCTTCAAACAAAAAAGTCAATATTAAACAGAAAATAGCAATGAAAAACACACAACATTGACACACTTGAGAAACTACTCATATATCGACAACAATCAACTGATTAGTTAACGAGTATTCATGTCGCTATTGTTTTACGATCAGCTGGAAATAACAGTACCATTGTAATCGTGCCTAATAGAGGCTTGTTGTTTTAGAAACAAACCCATTGATTCTGATTCTGTATACGTACGACTGTTTATTAAAAAAATCCGTCATTGAATCATAAATAAAGATCATGTATTGTGTTTTTTCTCTTCCTTTTTATTTTAGTAACGATAATTTGTTCGAAAACACGACAACACACTTTTTAATAACATAACCTAAAACGTATAGCCTATCAGCTGTTCAATAAAATCAGCTGATCGTTACGAAATAATATATCTATCTATGGACTCGCATCACTCGACGCGCAGAATCCATCACAACCTAAAACAAGATACATAGTAAATAATCGATAAAACGATTGCTATGTATGAATAATACTATACAGAGTGTTACGATATTACAGTAAGTGTTAATTTTAAGGCAATGAATTCGTGGCAACAATTTCTTTCTTAATAAAAAAATTATACACGTATTTGATCATTATTATTATTATTGTATATATACAATTTGAATTTTAAATTCCATTGGAAGTGCGAAATGAATGTGACGTAGAAAGGTTTAATTCGTATTTAATCTACCAAACCAAATTTATTGATCATAAACTAAAAAGGTTATGTCAGACATCGGTAAAAAAATATTCCCAGTGATATTTTATTTATTGTTGTAAGCTCTGTAATAGTTAAGAAAAAATGGTCGGCTTGCCCGAGATAAAAATATACCGTCATTTTCCCTCTCTGAACTTCAAGGTCGTAAATTCAAGACTGCAGTTACTGCCGCAGTAACTTTAACCTTTCTGTTAACACTAACCCACGTTCTCATTGGTCTGCACAAAGTGTGGCAATAATATTTTAATTGACTGTGGTTTGTTTTTAAAATATATTTACAAAGTTTTTAATGTTTGAAGTTACTTGGTGTACAAGTAAAAAAAAATTCCAGAAAGGCTAAAATTTTCAAGGATACAGGAAGGGTTAACGAGGAACAGGACGTAAAATAAACAGAAATACTCTTTCAAGACATGAGCTGCTCCAGGTCCGGCAGTTTGTGGGGGATTTATACTCCTTTATAAACCCCCCACGGGGACGATAAACACAAGGGGGGGTGGTCGTAGTTGGTAAAATATTAATACAATTGTCCTAGCGCAGTTTTCTTGTACGATACAGGGTGTGTAACAATACAGTAATATTACTCATCTATGTAGCTAAAACTAATGTACAGAATGGCGCGAAAATCAGTACCCATAGCCTACTGGGTGTTCCGAAACGTTACAAGTCTTACACATTTTCTTGAATTTTTTAGACACTACGTTCTCGCGCGATGTTTATATTTGTCATAGTCAAGGTATTGAGACCTTCTCATATTCATATCAATTTTTCGTCCGAAAAACCCGTTTCGGATAATTTTTACAAAAAAAGCTTAATTTTCAAATTCGGAACTTAAGATTTTGTTAAAGTTTTGGTTATAAACAAAGCCAGTGCACCGAATTTGGTGCAAAAGAAATACACGCTTTAAAATTATAGCGAAAAAATAAAACAAAACTGACGGCGGTCAGGGTTTTAATTCCTTTAACTTATTCCCTAGGTTTCGACCTGAATGCTTGCGCTTGTCACTTCCAATTCAGTTATATAACCAAACTTTTAGCGGAATTCATTGTTAAGAAATTTTCGTCCCTCCAAATACGCTAAAACCAAGTATGTGTTTTCTTTTATAAGATATTTGTTGTCTACAATTGAGACAAATAAAATCGACATGCAGTAGTTGTACGCGATATTCAAAGCACCCGTATCGAGTTACTTGACCTTGAAATGTTATTTGAACTTGAATTGCCATTCCACGTTGAAATGTTATTTGATTTGGTAATGATCTGGAAATGTTATTTGACCTGGAAATTTATTAAACCTTGAAATTTTATTTGGCCTTGAAATGTTAGTTGACCTTGAATTTTTTTTGACATTGGAATAAAAAACTTTAAATACAAACAAACAGACTTGTTAAATGTCACAGAAATGTTGGGCGATGTTCACACAGACAGACAGATAGCAGACAGCATACAAGCAGACCGACAGACAGACAGACAAACAGCATACAAGCAGACAGACAGACAGACAAACAGCAGACAAGCAGACAGATAGCAGACAGCAGACAAGCAGACAGACAAACAGATAGCAGACAGCAGACAAGCAGACAGACAGATAGAAAACAGCAGACAAGTAGACAGACAGACAGACAGATAGGTATCAGACAGCAGACAAGCAGGCAGACAAAAAGATAGCAGACAGCAGACAAGCAGACAGACAGACAGACAGACAGATAGAAAACAGCAGACAAGTAGACAGACAGACAGACAGATAGGTATCAGACAGCAGACAAGCAGGCAGACAAAAAGATAGCAGACAGCAGACAAGCAGACAAACAGACAAACAGACAGACAGACAAACAGCAGACAAGCAGACAGATAGACAGATATCAGACAGACAGACAGATATCAGACAGACAGACAGACAAACAGATAGCAGACAGCAGACAAGCAGACAGACAGACAGACAGACAGATAGAAAACAGCAGACAAGTAGACAGACAGACAGACAGATAGGTATCAGACAGCAGACAAGCAGGCAGACAAAAAGATAGCAGACAGCAGACAAGCAGACAAGCAGACAGACAGACAGATAGAAAACAGCAGACAAGTAGACAGACAGACAGACAGATAGGTATCAGACAGCAGACAAGCAGGCAGACAAAAAGATAGCAGACAAGCAGACAAACAGACAAACAGACAGACAGACAAACAGCAGACAAGCAGACAGACAGACAGATATCAGACAGACAGCAGACAAGCAGACAGATAGCAGACATCTGACAAACAGACAGACAAACAGATAGCAGACAGCAGACAAGCAGACAGACAGACAAACAGATAGCAGACAGCAGACAAGCAGATAGACAGACAGACAGCAGACAAGCACACAGACAGACAGGCAGGCAGCAGACAGTAGACAAGCACTCTGACAGACAGACAGGCAGGCAGGAAGGCAGGCAGGCAAAGTGAAAATTCTTTTTCTGATCACTGTATTGGAAAACAGATACTTTCATAAAACCTTTCTAAATATTCGTGCCACGCAGCCGTCTCGCTGACGTGATAAGGCTAGTTTTATCTTTATTCAATTCTAATGTCACTATCGTAATCAGCTTTTAAAATCTTTATGTGTCAGCATTAAAAAAGCAAAACAAAAGTGTTTTTGTCAATTGCAAAATAATTATTTGTCGATTTTAACTAATTTTATTGAAAATTCAAAATAACAATTTATACAGTTTTAACGCTGATTATGACAGTAAAATCAGATTTTCAAAAGCATTTAAGACAAAAGACGTTACGATTTTTCTTAAGATTTGAAATTGCCGCCATTTTAATATTGTTGATTGCCAAACGAATTTTGTTGATTAACAATTTTGTCCAAGCTATTGCCAGAATCGATTTTTGTGCAAAGTTTATCGGACTAAAAAAAAACTACATATATATGTATGTATATAGATTGTACATACATTTTAATGACTCCTAAAAAAGGATCTAGAGGTTAGGATCAGCGTTACTTTCAAGGTCTCGCGTCTGGGTATTACCATGATGGCGGCTTCAGTGGAAATTCGCTAATAATTTTTTTTCGCGACAACTATAACTTCTAAACAGAAGTATTCCTAGTGCTACAAAATTTTGCTTTGTATAGGCTAGCGTTTAAACAGTACAGGCAGACGCTAAAAGAATACACGTTGACATCGGATACTTGTAGTAATGCATGCCACTAACGGCATATGCAAAGTTACCAGGTTAACAAATTTACTGGGTGAAATATGTGGCAAGGCTCAGTGCAGGGAGGGGTAGGCAAAGTAGGGTTGTTTACGTCAACTGCGGGGTAAAATATGGCGTCGCACGTCATCATCATTTGTCTGTCTACATTCTAGATCCCAGAAGATGTGCCGAGCTTATGCAAAATTAAATTACGTCAACATTGTTAATGTAATACGTTTCGCTATCCGGTTACGCAGAATGTGACTGTGGTAACGGTTTAAAGGGCTACTGAAGTGGCCATCATGGTAAGGTCCAGACCGAAACTTTGAAATGAGTGGTTTTCCTCATTTCTAAATGACTATTAGAACAGTCGTTACACACACACACACACACACACACACACACACACACACACACACACACACACACACACACACACACACACACACACACACACACACACACACACAGACACACACACACACACACACACACAGATACACACACACACACACACACACACACACACACACACACACACACACACACACACACACATACACACACACACACCACACACACACACACACCACACACACACACACACACACACACACACACACACACACACACACACACACACACACACACACACACACACACACACACACACACACACACACACACACACACACACACACACACACACATACACACACTCGCGCGCGCGCACACTCACACACACACGCACACACACATTCATATACATTGTTAGGAACTAAAGTTTTTTTTTTAAATTATTTTTTTTAAATTGTAAGGATGGTACAGCCAAACAATAAACACTATTGACAAAGATGCAGAAAAATTATGAAACTGTTGATATAGGCCTACTTCCTGTTGTAGAGATGGCAAACAATTTTAAACATGGATGTTCCGATATATCGATATATTATTTGAAGTACATCGATGGCATTAAATATCGGGGCAAAAACATTGATGTACTGTAAACATTGTTTTGCTATAACTCATAACGTCTAAGAGCTGTTCGTTGAAAAAAATGTTTCATTGTTAGCTAATTGTGAGTGTGTTTAGAAACGAGTTCCCCTTTGTGTGATTGCACCAAGGAAGAAATGCGAGCAGTGATACGTTTCCTCAATGCAGAAGGTGTGAAACCAGCAGAGATTATTGGTCGAATGCAGCAGCAATATGGAGAGTTGTCTGAGTGGAAGCAAGATCTACGAATGGATTGATCGCTTTAAAAGTGGCAGGATTTCTCTTTGTGATGAACAGCGGCCTGGTAGGCTTTCCTCTTCAAAGGCTAGTGACAATATTGAAGCGGTTAAACAAATGATTCTTGAACTACAGTTGATAATATTGCAAGTGAGTTGAATGTAAGCCATGTCTCAGCATATTCAATCATCCACGATTCTTCAACAAACTTTAGGAAAGTCTGTGCTCGCTGGGTTCCACTTCAATTGACCAGCATCCGCAAAGACAATCGTTTCGAAATTTTCCAGAAGCATTTGAAAAGTTAGGAAGAAGAAGGATATATGTGTATATATTTATGTATGTGTGTGTCTGTGTATTGTGTGTGTGTGTGTGTGTGTGTGTGTGTGTGTGTGTGTGTGTGTGTGTGTGTGTGTGTGTGTGTGTGTGTGTGTGTGTGTGTGTGTGTGTGTGTGTGTGTGTGTGTGTGTGTAATAATAATGTAATATTAATGTGTGGTGTGTGTGTGTGTGTGTGTGTGTGTGTGTGTGTGTGTGTGTGTGTGTGTGTGTGTTGGCAAAGCTTTCGTTCAAAATATTAGTCCTATTTTTCAATTCAAACGTGGCACAAAAATCGATTTTGTTAACAGCTTGGACGTGTTCGGTGACCAGAAAATTTACTTTCAGAATTTCAAATCTTCAAAAGATTTCAGTTTTTTGACTTAAATATTTTTGAAAATCTTTTCTTATCGTCTTAGTTTGCCTGAATTGCCATTTTGAATTCTCAATATCCGTTGAAAGTGAGAAATTTAAATAGCCAACGTATGAAGATTTTAATGTTCACCGTCAAAGTTGAAATTAGAGTTTCAAAAAAGGCGAGGTTAAAAAATTGTTTTTAGAAATTCATTTCCATCAGCGAGACAGCTGCGTTTACGCTGCAATTTTGAAACAGATGAAATACTTTTTAATTTTTTGTTGTTGTTATTTTAAGACGAAAAGCACATTGAGGCTATTATCGCCTCCCTAAATGTAAGTGTGAGTGTAAAGTGTTAAAATCGTAAGTGTAAGAGTTTGTTAGACTCGGGTACCGCGAGCGACGTCTAAATCCTCTCAATAGTTGCAGCTAATCTGCACCCCTGTTTTTGTTGAGTATCGCGTTTGTCTGGGATGATAACAGAATGAATAACTGTCCCATGGTATTTACTTTCACGTAAAGTATTCAAGGATATGGTAAGCCTTTCGATGTTACTGATTTAATAAAACTGAGTCAGCGAACCAGCTGCGTGAGCGGTTGTACATAATGTCTTGTAATGTATGTTTATTGTATAGTCCTTGTCAATATGCCTATCATGCGGTGCGCCATTGTATATTACAATTTGATTGTTACGCCAAAAACCAACAGAAGACGGGTCAACGTAAATTTATGCGTATGAGATATCGATGCAAATCCAGCTATTGTAATAATATGGTAATATTTACCGTGCTGTGACGTCATTATTTGTCAACCGGAAATTGTAACGAGTCATGACGTCATTTGTCAAGAGGAAGTTATACTGAGCGTGCTGTGATTTGTCAAATGTTTTTGCTAATTCTGGTTTTATTAATTTTGTAAATATTGTAAAACATAAATTTAGAAATTGGAATTGTGAAAAAACCTTGTTGTTGCAGGAAGTTCTTACGGTACTTGACCTAATGACGTTGACGTGATTAGTGAATCTTTATTGTAGCGTATATCATGGTAATACCCAGGCCCGGGCCTTCAAATGAAAGCCGATCCTGACATCTACAACCGTGTTTGAGGGTCGTTAAAATAAAAACATATCAGTATTTATGCATGCTCAAATTGTGAGTTCGCAATTTTAGATCGACTTTGTTCGAACTGGCTCAAAAATCTATCTTGGTAATATCTAGAAGAAATGTGTTAGTAAGTCAACAATTTTTGCTCAACAGTTTCAAAATGGCGGTTATTTAAAATCTTTAAGAATCTATAACACTTTTATTTTTCAAAATCCTATTTCACCCTTGTAATCATCGTTAAAGACTGCATAAAATAGGATTTTGAATTTTCAAAACAAATCGAAATTTTTAAAAATGTTATTTAACGGCGGTCAGGGTTCATTTTCGAATTTCAATGCACTTTAACTAATTTACAAAGCTAGTACAGTTAATGACGTGTTAACTCTGATGGTAAAATCAGAATTTCAAAAATGGTTAAGTTAAAACGTTTTGAAAATTTGCTTCCATCACGTCAGCGAGTCAACCGCGTTCTGCGATTAATGTTCTTATGTTGAATAATTTTTCGTTGTTTAAATTTAAGTTTAAAATTTACACTCGAGTTTCAAGCTTTATGTTCTGCTGCTGATTTTTGTTATGCGTTTTCCGCTAAATAATATTTAAATAACTATACAAATGGTTGCGGTACTAAAACAAAATGTAGCCCATCTCATTGGGTTCCCGTTGCTATGGTAACAAACTTATGGTTCCATAACTTAGACGGAGTTTCACAAGAAATAATGACTTCACAAATGACTCAAAGAAAACTTCTATCGAATCCTCTCTTCATTATATTGTATTATTTGTCTAACAGGCCCGCACAAGTCGTGCAGGTTGGGTTGCAAAATGTTTTAGTTTGTTGAACGTTAACAAATCAGTAAGCATCGAATACATTGTATCGTTTTATTGTGAGTATACACCTTATTGTCATCATAGCATCATCTAGGCCTACATTTTAATACGTTTTGAAGTAACTGTATTTTCAAAAAATAAAATATTGACCAACATTCTGGTAATTGTTTGGCATTCAACACATCAAAAATCACATACACACACACACACACACACAACACACAATATATGTATATGTATATACGAGGTGTGTTCAGAAAGTCTCTGCATTGATTATGAATCAGTCAGTCAGTCAGTCAGTCAGTCAGTCAGTCAGTCAGTCAGTCAGTCAGTCAGTCAGTCAGTCAGTCAGTCAGTCAGTCAGTCAGTCAGTCAGTCAGTCAGTCAGTCAGTCAGTCAGTCAGTCAGTCAGTCAGTCAGTCAGTCAGTCAGTCAGTCAGTCAGTCAGTCAGTCAGTCGGTCGGTCAGTCAGTCAGTCAGTCAGTCAGTCAGTCAGTCAGTCAGTCAGTCAGTCAGTCAGTCAGTCAGTCAGTCGGTCAGTCGGTCAGTCAGTCAGTCGGTCGGTCAGTCAGTCGTCGGTCAGTCAGTCAGTCGGTCAGTCAGTCAGTCAGTCAGGTCAGTCAGTCGGTCAGTCAGTCAGTCAGTCGTCAGTCAGTCGGTCGGTCAGTCAGTCAGTCAGTCAGTCAGTCAGTCGGTCAGTCAGTCAGTCGGTCAGTCAGTCAGTCAGTCAGTCAGTCAGTCAGTCAGTCGGTCAGTCGGTCAGTCAGTCAGTCAGTCAGTCAGGTCAGTCAGTCAGTCAGTCGGTCAGTCAGTCAGTCAGTCAGTCAGTCGGTCAGTCAGTCAGTCAGTCAGTCAGTCAGTCAGTCAGTCGGTCAGTCAGTCAGTCAGTCAGTCAGTCAGTCAGTCAGTCAGTCAGTCAGTCAGTCAGTCAGTCAGTCAGTCAGTCAGTCAGTCAGTCGGTCAGTCAGTCAGTCAGTCAGTCAGTCAGTCAGTCAGTCGGTCAGTCAGTCGGTCAGTCAGTCAGTCAGTCAGTCAGTCAGTCAGTCAGTCAGTCAGTCAGTCAGTCAGTCAGTCAGTCAGTCAGTCAGTCAGTCAGTCAGTCAGTCAGTCAGTCAGTCAGTCAGTCAGTCAGTCAGTCAGTCAGTCAGTCAGTCAGTCAGTCAGTCGGTCAGTCAGTCAGTCAGTCAGTCAGTCAGTCAGTCAGTCAGTCAGTCAGTCAGTCAGTCAGTCAGTCAGTCAGTCAGTCAGTCAGTCAGTCAGTCAGTCAGTCAGTCAGTCAGTCAGTCAGTCAGTCAGTCAGTCAGTCAGTCAGTCAGTCAGTCAGTCAGTCAGTCAGTCAGTCAGTCAGTCGGTCAGTCAGTCAGTCAGTCAGTCAGTCAGTCAGTCAGTCAGTCAGTCAGTCAGTCAGTCAGTCAGTCAGTCAGTCAGTCAGTCAGTCAGTCAGTCAGTCAGTCAGTCAGTCAGTCAGTCAGTCAGTCAGTCAGTCAGTCAGTCAGTCAGTCAGTCAGTCAGTCAGTCAGTCAGTCAGTCAGTCAGTCAGTCAGTCAGTCAGTCAGTCAGTCAGTCAGTCAGTCAGTCAGTCAGTCAGTCAGTCAGTCAGTCAGTCAGTCAGTCAGTCAGTCAGTCAGTCAGTCAGTCAGTCAGTCAGTCAGTCAGTCAGTCAGTCAGTCAGTCAGTCAGTCAGTCAGTCAGTCAGTCAGTCAGTCAGTCAGGACTTCTTCTTTTATATATTAAGATTACCTGTGCAGTTACAATCTAGCATTGGGGGGTGGGTAGGCTTATTTCGGATTGATTTACCGAAGAAATACTGTATAATATGCTATCAATAACAATATCTTCCATTTAATAAAATAACTACCCTCCCAAACAAAGAAACTTACTGTAGTTTACTTTGGAAAAAAACGTTTCAGTCAACTTTTAAATTATTCAACTGTAATTTTTATTCCTTGAAAATTACCGTAGCAAGGAACGGTATGGGTACACAATTAATTACGTAAATTTAAAATGTAAAGTGCTCATTTATACAACCTGTGCACTGATTTTTGGAACAGTTTTGGATAAAAATGTAATAATTTCATTGCTTCTATTTGAAGCAGATTGTATTTTGTCGAGGAATGATCTAGCCTAATCTAGTACTAGGATATAACTGTGTGCTAAGTTTGAATCAAATCTTTGTACCAAAACTCCAAAATCAACTTTACCGAGTCATATGTCTATATATTAAACTACCCCTAAAGGTGAGGATCTGTGCACATTACACGGCCCAAAGTCTGAATAATACTGTGTTTTCTGCCCAAAAAATAATTTCCCAATTGAAATACAGCAATAAAAATGTCTTTAACTCCGTTATATATGTCCTTACACTCATGCAAAACTGCCAAGTGACGTAATCCTTTAATTTACTATTTCAAAGGTCGAAAAGGCCTGACAGATAAAAA
Source organism: Callitettix versicolor (assembly GCA_022606455.1). Taxonomy (NCBI): domain Eukaryota; kingdom Metazoa; phylum Arthropoda; class Insecta; order Hemiptera; family Cercopidae; genus Callitettix; species Callitettix versicolor. The sequence goes on from CM040190.1 coordinate 2,965,974, forward strand.
GTCTTCGACTTTTAGTAAAGAACCTTAAAAATGGCGTCCAACAAGTTTTACGTTTCTCGTTTAGAACATAAGGAGCATTAAGTCTATTTTCCCGACAAAGTAAATGTTTGTTTCCGGAAGTCACGTCAGCCGGAAATTGCTTTTTGAGAAGAAAAGGAAACTTCAGTTATGTCTGTGATTTAGTTCCACTTCCGTGTTGGTTATAAAACGTAACAATAACGTATTGTCAGCTGGTGGCTGGTCAATCATTAACGATTATAAATTTTACAGTGTTTGATTGGAGGAGTGGTCGATTGTAAGTTTTGCATTGGTTTAAAAATTGGCCTTTTTAATGTTCAGACGTTAAAAGGCGTAGTGACGTGATGTAAGCGAATTTTCCAAAGTATTTTTTCGTGATCCTAAACATTTTCTGAAACTTTAATTTCACCAACATAATCAGCATTAAAATCTGCTTATAATAGTAGACTTGACTTTAAATTATACGTACGAAACTGAACCCTGAACGCCCTCAAATGAAACATAATAATTAAAAGGATTTTGAACATTCAAAATTATAATTTATGCAGTTTAAATGCTAGACTGAGATTGTGAAACATGAATTTAAAAACATTTTAAAAAAGAAAAATTTAATAATTTTTAAAAATTTTAATGACCACCATTATGAAAATATTGAACGAATTTCGCTGATTAACGAACTGTTTCAAGCTACTACAAAAATGGATTTGTTG
>CM040190.1:2974201-2986701 GCA_022606455.1 Callitettix versicolor
TATTTGATTTCTATTCACGCGTTCAGGTTTCATTTGTGTATTTTCAATGCCGTAAAAAATGTTAATATTTTCAGATTTTTGTGCTGTTTATGTCAGTTTTGCTATTGAGAGTAACTTTTAATAAAGCTCTATAATGTATGTAGTTTTTGCTTAACTTGAAGAAGGCGTACAACAGAAAAGATTTAATGTATTTAAAAACGTTATATATATATATATATATATATATATATATATATATATATAATGTTGTTAATGCAGAATTGTATTTACTTATATTAATGTTGTTAATTGTAACTTATATTAATGTTACGTTTGGTAAAGTTTTTTTAAAAGGATTGAATTTTATTGAAATATTCATTTAGGTACAATGCTTTCCGGTCGTTTATTCCCATTGTCGACATCAGCCCTGGTCATCATAACTTCCGGTGCAGAGGGGCATTGTCCAGCAGCAGTGATAACAATGAGGCCTGAGTGAAAGCGAAGGTAGGGTCGGTGTATGGGAGGGACAGAGATGGTGATACATTCTTTGCTTAATGCAGGACACTGTTGGCTATTGTGCTGTATGCATAATGCCACTACCGACAAACATGCGTTCTAACACACACACACACACACACACACACACACACACACACACACACACACACACACACACACACACACACACACACACACACACACACACACACACACACACACACACACACACACACACACACACACACACACACACACACACACACACACACACACACACACACACACACACACACACACACACACACACACACACACACACACACACACACACACACACACACACACACACACACACACACACACACACACACACACACACACACACACACACACACACACACACACACACACACACACACACACACACACACACACACACACACACACACACACACACACACACACACACACACACAGTGTAACTGTATTACTACACAACTGCATAGCTACATTACTACAAAACTACATTATTACAGAACTGCATCTATACACTAATACACAACTACATAACTAAATAAATGCACAACTGTATGGAATACAACTGCATTACTACAAAACTACATTACTATACACAACTATACAACTATACACAACTACAGAATCACATTACTACAAATCTACATTATTACAGAACTGCATCTATACACTAATACACTACGACACAACTACATAACTACACAAAACAACCCAACTACTACAAAACTACAATTTGTTGTTGTTATTTTAAGGCGAAAAGCACATTGAGGCTATTATCGCCTCCCTAAAGTAAAGTGTGAGTGTAAAGTGTTAAAGTTGTAAGTATAGTGTTGTAAGTGTAAGTGTGTGTTAGACTCAGGTACCGCGAGGGACGTCTAAACCCTCTCAATTGGTGCAGCTAGTCTGCACCCCCCTGCGGGATACACAACTACAAAACTAACATAGCTTGGTGGCCTAGTTGACAGCGTACTGGGGTTTCACCACGAGGACCCGGGTTCGATTCCCGGCCAAGGCTTGGAATTTTCATACGCTATAAATCATCCCATCGTCTGCATTAGCCCAAGTGTGCACGATAGTCGAACGTTAAATACAAAAAAACTAACAAAACAATAAAATCTGAATGTTTTGAAAAGGAAAATCCATTTCGACACAAATATAGATTTTGTTGCATGACCAAGTTCTTTACTTAACCAAATGCACTACTAGCGGCAAATCGTATCATTTGAAAAAATGTGATGTTTAGTCGTTATTAAAGTTAACGTATTCATTTAAAATTTTTGAAAGACTTAGAAAATACTAGAATACAAAGAATTAGAAATACTTATGACGATTTAAATATTATCACCATTTTGAAACAATAGACTGACACTCCCCTAAAATGTTCATAAACAATTAAAATTTCATCGGAACATGAATGTAACTATAAATGCTGCTTATCAATTATGAACCAAATGATCTTACACTTCATTTACCGATTCATTAAAGCATTTTCAGCGAAACGTTTCCAATTTTTTTAGAAGATTCACAGTTTAAAAAAAAACATCGTCTAGACTGTGCTGCAAGAGCACGTTAGTTTCTTCTTGTAGATAGTTTAGACTATGAGGTCAAAAACTGTAAATTACGTTTGGAACACTCATTATTTGGGAGTTAGCTTTTGTCCCACCCTGTAGACTGGTTAGACTGAGAGATCAGTGCGGAAGTATGTCTACATTATGTTTGGAACACCCATTATTTGGGAGTTAACTTTTGTCCCACCCTGTAGACGGGTTAGACTGAGAGATCAGTGCGGAAGTATGCCTACATTATGTTTGGAACACCCATTATTTGAGTTATGCTATTGTCCCACCCTGTAGACGGGTTAGACTGAGAGATCAGTGCGGAAGTATGTCTACATTATGTTTGGAACACCCATTATTTGAGTTATGCTATTTTCCCACCCTGTAGACGGGTTAGACTGAGAGATCAGTGCGGAAGTATGTCTACATTATGTTTGGAACACCCATTATTTGGGAGTTAGCTTTTGTCCTACCCTGTAGATGGGTTAGACTGAGAGATCAGTGCGGAAGTATGTCTACGTTATATTTGGAACACCCATTATTTGAGAGTTATGCTTTTGTCCCACCCTGTAGACGGGTTAGACTGAGAGATCAGTACGGAAGTATGTCTACAATACGTTTGTAACACCCATTATTTGGTAGTTAGCTTTTGTCCCACCCTATAGACGGGTTAGACTGAGAGATGAGTGCGGAAGTATGCATACATTATGTTTGGAACACCCATTATTTGAGAGTTATGCTTTTGTCCCACCCTGTAGACGGGTTAGACTGAGAGATCAGTGCGGAAGTATGTCTACATTATGTTTGGAACACCCATTATTTGAAAGTTATGCTTTTGTCCCACCCTGTAGACGGGTTAGACTGAGAGATCAGTGCGGAAGTATGTCTACGTTACGTTTGGAACACCATTATTTGGTAGTTAGCTTTTGTCCCACCCTGTAGACGGGTTAGACTGAGAGATCAGTGCGGAAGTATGTCTACATTATGTTTGGAACACCCATTATTTGAGAGTTATGCTTTTGTCCCACCCTGTAGACGGGTTAGACTGAGAGATCAGTGCGGAAGTATGCCTACATTATGTTTGGAACACCCATTATTTGAGAGTTATGCTTTTGTCCCACCCTGTAGACGGGTTAGACTGAGAGATCAGTGCGGAAGTATGTCTACATTATGTTTGGAACACCCATTATTTGAGAGTTATGCTTTTGTCCCACCCTGTAGACGGGTTAGACTGAGAGATCAGTGCGGAAGTATGTCTACATTATGTTTGGAACACCCATTATTTGGTAGTTAGCTTTTGTCCCACCCTGTAGACGGGTTAGACTGAGAGATGAGTGCGGAAGTATGTTTACATTATGTTTGGAACACCCATTAATTGATAGTTATGCTTTTGTCCCACCCTGTAGACGGGTTAGACTGAGAGATCAGTACGGAAGTATGCCTACATTATGTTTGGAAACCCATCATTTGGTAGTTAGCTTTTGTCCCACCCTGTAGACGAGTTAGACTGAGAGATGAGTGCGGAAGTATGTCTACGTTACGTTTGGAACACCCATTATTTGAGAGTTAGTTTTTTTCCCACCCTGTAGACGGGTTAGACTGAGAGATCAGTGCGTAAGTATGTTTACATTATGTTTGGAACACCCATTATTTGAGAGTTAGTTTTTGTCCCACCCTGTAGACGGGTTAGACTGAGAGATCAGTACGGAAGTATGTCTACATTATGTTTGGAACACTCATTATTTGGTAGTTAGCTTTTGTCCCACCCTGTAGACGGGTTAGACTGAGAGATCAGTGCGGAAGTATGTCTACATTATGTTTGGAACACTCATTATTTGGTAGTTAGCTTTTGTCCCACCCTGTAGACGGGTTAGACTGAGAGATCATTGCGGAAGTATGTCTACATTATGTTTGGAACAGCCATTTTTTGATAGTTATGCTTTTGTCTCACCCTGTAGACGGGTTAGACTGAGAGATCAGTGCGGAAGTATGTCTACATTATGTTTGGAACACCCATTATTTGAGAGTTATGCTTTTGTCCCACCCTGTAGACGGGTTAGACTGAGAGATCAGTGCGGAAGTATGTCTACATTATGTTTGGAACACCCATTATTTGAGAGTTATGCTTTTGTCCCACCCTGTAGACGGGTTAGACTGAGAGATCAGTGCGGAAGTATGTCTACATTATGTTTGGAACACCCATTATTTGAGAGTTATGCTTTTGTCCCACCCTGTAGACGGGTTAGACTGAGAGATCAGTACGGAAGTATGCCTACATTATGTTTGGAACACCCATTATTTGGTAGTTAGCTTTTGTCCCACCCTGTAGACGGGTTAGACTGAGAGATGAGTGCGGAAGTATGTCTACATTATGTTTGGAACACCCATTATTTGGTAGTTAGCTTTTGTCCCACCCTATAGACGGGTTAGACTGAGAAATGAGTGCGGAAGTATGCCTAAATTATGTTTGGAACACCAATTATTTGGTAGTTAGCTTTTGTCCCACCCTATAGACGGGTTAGACTGAGATATCAGTACGGAAGTATGCCTACATTATGTTTGGAACACCCATTATTTGTTAGTTAGTTTTTGTCCCATCCTGTAGACGGGTTAGACTGAGAGATGAGTGCGGAAGTATGTCTACATTATGTTTGGAACACCCATTAATTGAGAGTTATGCTTTTGTCCCACCCTGTAGACGGGTTGGACTGAGAGATCAGTACGGAAGTATGCCTACATTATGTTTGGAACACCCATTATTTGGTAGTTAGCTTTTGTCCCACCCTGTAGACGGGTTAGACTGAGAGATGAGTGCGGAAGTATGTTTACATTATGTTTGGAACACCCATTAATTGATAGTTATGCTTTTGTCCCACCCTGTAGACGGGTTAGACTGAGATATCAGTACGGAAGTATGCCTACATTATGTTTGGAACACCCATTATTTGGTAGTTAGTTTTTGTCCCATCCTGTAGACGGGTTAGACTGAGAGATGAGTGCGGAAGTATGTCTACATTATGTTTGGAACACCCATTATTTGAAAGTTATGCTTTTGTCCCACCCTGTAGACGGGTTGGACTGAGAGATCAGTACGGAAGTATGCCTACATTATGTTTGGAACACCCATTATTTGGTAGTTAGCTTTTGTCCCACCCTGTAGACGGGTTAGACTGAGAGATGAGTGCGGAAGTATGTTTACATTATGTTTGGAACACCCATTAATTGATAGTTATGCTTTTGTCCCACCCTGTAGACGGGTTAGACTGAGAGATCAGTACGGAAGTATGACTACATTATGTTTGGAACACCCATTATTTGAGAGTTATGCTTTTGTCCCACCCTGTAGACGGGTTAGACTAAGAGATCAGTGCGGAAGTATGTCTACATTATGTTTGGAACACCCATTATTTGAGAGTTATGCTTTTGTCCCACCCTGTAGACGGGTTGGACTGAGAGATCAGTACGGAAGTATGCCTACATTATGTTTAGAACACCCATTATATGGTAGTTAGCTTTTGTCCCACCCTGTAGACGGGTTAGACTAAGAGATCAGTGCGGAAGTATGTCTACATTATGTTTGGAACACTCATTATTTGGTAGTTAGCTTTTGTCCCACTCTGTGGACGGGTTAGACTGAGAGATCATTGCGGAAGTATGTCTACATTATGTTTGGAACAGCCATTATTTGAGAGTTATGCTTTTGTCCCTGTAGACGGGTTAGACTGAGAGATGAGTGCGGAAGTATGTCTACATTACGTTTGGAACACCCATTATTTGGTAGTTAGCTTTTGTCCCACCCTGTAGATGGGTTAGACTGAGAGATCAGTACGAAAGTATGTCTACATTACGTTTGGAACACCCATTATTTGGGAATTAACTTTTGTCCCACCCTGTAGACGGGTTAGACTGAGAGATCAGTACGAAAGTATGTCTACATTACGTTTGGAACACCCATTATTTGGGAATTAACTTTTGTCCCACCTTGTAGACGGGTTAGACTGAGAGATCAGTACGAAAGTATGTCTACATTATGTTTGGAACACCCATTATTTGGGAATTAACTTTTGTCCCACCCTGTAGACGGGTTAGACTGAGAGATCAGTACGAAAGTATGTCTACATTATGTTTGGAACACCCATTATTTGGGAATTAACTTTTGTCCCACCCTGTAGACGGGTTAGACTGAGAGATCAGTGCGAAAGTATGTCTACATTATGTTTGGAACACCCATTATTTGGGAATTAACTTTTGTCCCACCCTGTAGACGGGTTAGACTGAGAGATCAGTGCGGAAGTATGTCTACATTATGTTTGGAACACCCATTATTTGAGAGTTATGCTTTTGTCCCACCCTGTAGACGGGTTAGACTGAGAGATCAGTGCGGAAGTATGTCTACATTATGTTTGGAACACCCATTATTTGAGAGTTATGCTTTTGTCCCACCCTGTAGACGGGTTAGACTGAGAGATCAGTGCGGAAGTATGTCTACATTACGTTTGGAACACCCATTATTTGGGTATTATCTTTTGTCCCACCCTGCAGACGGGTTAGACTGAGAGATGAGAGATGAGTGCGGAAGTATGTCTACATTATGTTTGGAACACCCATTATTTGAGAGTTATGCTTTTGTCCCACCCTGTAGACGGGTTAGACTGAGAGATCAGTGCAGAAGTATGTCTACATTATGTTTGGAACACCCATTATTTGAGAGTTATGCTTTTGTCCCACCCTGTAGACGGGTTAGACTGAGAGATGAGAGATGAGTGCAGAAGTATGTCTACCTTACGTTGAGCCACGGATAAAGCCTGTCTATAATTTTTCACTGTGAATAATTAAATTTTGTAAAGTTTTGAAAATCTCGTGAACTTACGAACGATGATTACAGACGAGCTTTGGCGTAAAATATTTTACCTGTTATAGTTGACGTAACTTATTTTACGTGCCCCGCCTCATGTACTGCGTGTAATATACCTTACTTCATTGCAGGGGAAGTTTATCTCAGGAAGACTTTAGTTTTGTTTCTTTTTATAATTAATTAGTACATAAACATCGTTTTAACTTCCTCACAAGTAATTAAAAATAATTATTACAGTATATTCTTTGTCACAGATAAAACATAATTTCGTCAACAATTTATTCGAGAGCTATTCAAAATAAAGAGAATTTTCCTTGCAAACATCGGTTTAATATATTTTGTTCAATTTGGTCACGCTGTTTAAGAAGACTTACAGTGAATGTATCGAACTTTAACTTTCCGTTCACCGCGGTCAGGGTTTAGTTTCTAGAACCTTAACGACTCCTGTATTTGAAATGTTATTTCAGGTGGCTCGAGTTGTAAATATTTATATTTGAAAATAGTTTTGGCCATCATGTCAACGAATGACGTAATGGAAGCGATTTTTTAAAGTGTTTTTATCTTACCTTTTTTTTGAAGCTCTCATTTCACCATCACAATCAGCACTAAACTCTTCATATATTAACAATTTAAACTTTCAAATTGCAATGAGAATACAATAATGAACCCTAACAGCCGTCAAATTAAATTTCTTAATTTCAACTGATTTTGGAATTTTTAAAATGCTAATTTAAACAGTTTTTAACGCTTATTACATTGAAAAATCGGTTAAGAAAATTATAAAGTTACGAATTTTTAAATATTTAAAATGGCTGCCTCTATTGAAGCCGTTGAAAAAATATCGTTATTTTTAAAAATTTGTGCAATAACTAAATATCTTTACATATATAAAACCCAAAAACCTTTTGTAAAAGGTCAAAACCCAAAACGCACAAAGCTCTACAGTAAATTAAAACTGTGATTTACTTAATTAACACCACGAAATTATGCATTGTTTTTGTAGCTAGCCTTGGTTTTACAAAACTAAAAGGCAGCCATAATTTATGGGCTTCGTACAGCACAATGATTAATTAACTGATCTTTGGATCTTTGAAAGGTGTGAACGAGACCGATTGTTGAAGAGCGATCACACCGGCTGCATGCAGCTACAGATAGGCGCACTGAAACAGAGCGGGTCATCGTTCATCGTCCATCGTTCATCGTTCATCGCTCGCTAACCCCACCCCTACCAACAGTCAACGCAACATGTAACACTGCCCCCGGATTCGTTCAATTATTCATCGTTCATCGTTCATCGCTAGCTAACCCCACACCTATCAACAGTCAACGCAACATGTAATACTGCCCCCGGATTCGTTCAATCGTCCATCGTTCATCGTTCATCGCTCGCTAACCCCACCCCTACCAACAGTCAACGCAACATGTAACACTGCCCCAGGATTCGTTCAATTATTCATCGTTCATCGTTCATCGCTCGCTAACCCCACCCCTACCAACAGTCAACGCAACATGTAACACTGCCCCACGATTCGTTCAATTATTCATCGTTCATCGTTCATCACTCGCTTACCCCACCCCTATCAACAGTCAACGCAACATATAACACTGCCCCCGGATTCGTTCAATTATTCATCGTTCCATCGTTCATCGCTCGTTAACCCCACCCCTACCAACAGTCAACGCAACATGTAACACTGCCCCCGGATTCGTTCAATTATTCATCGTTCATCGTTCATCGCTCGCTAACCCCTATCAACAGTCAACGCAACATGTAACACTGCCCCGGATTCGTTCAATTATTCATCGTTCCATCGTTCATCGCTCGCTAACCCCACCCCTATCAACAGTCAACGCAACATGTAACACTGCCCCCGGATTCGTTCAATTATTCATCGTTCCATCGTTCATCGCTCGCTAACCCCACCCCTATCAACAGTCAACGCAACATGTAACACTGCCCCGGATTCGTTCAATTATTCATCGTTCATCGTTCATCGCTCGCTAACCCCACCCCTACCAACAGTCAACGCAACATGTAACACTGCCCCCGGATTCGTTCAATTATTCATCGTTCATCGTTCATCGCTCGCTAACCCCACCCCTATCAACAGTCAACGCAACATGTAACACTGCCCCCGGATTCGTTCAATTATTCATCGTTCCATCGTTCATCGCTCGCTAACCCCACCCCTATCAACAGTCAACGCAACATGTAACACTGCTCCCGGATTCGTTCAATTATTCATCGTTCCATCGTTCATCGCTCGCTAACCCCACCCCTATCAACAGTCAACGCAACATGTAACACTGCCCCCGGATTCGTCCAATCGTTCATCGTTCCATCGTTCATCGCTAGCTAACCCCACCCTTACCAACAGTCAACGCAACATGTAACACTGCCCCCGGATTCGTTCAATTATTCATCGTTCCATCGTTCATCGCTCGCTAACCCCACCCCTATCAACAGTCAACGCAACATGTAACACTGCCCCCGGATTCTTTCAATTATTCATCGTTCATCGTTCATCGCTCGCTAACCCCACCCCTACCAACAGTCAACGCAACATGTAATACTGCCCCCGGATTCGTTCAATCGTTCATCGTTCATCGTTCATCGCTCGCTAACCCCACCCATACCAACAGTCAACGCAACATGTAATACTGCCCCCGGATTCGTTCAATTATTCATCGTTCCATCGTTCATCGCTCGCTAACCCCACCCCTATCAACAGTCAACGCAACATGTAACACTGCCCCCCGATTCTTTCAATTATTCATCGTTCATCGTTCATCGCTAGCTAACCCCACACCTATCAACAGTCAACGCAACATGTAATACTGCCCCCGGATTCGTTCAATCGTTCATCGTTCCATCGTTCATCGCTAGCTAACCCCACCCCTACCAACAGTCAACGCAACATGTAATACTGCCCCCGGATTCGTTCAATCGTTCATCGTTCATCGTTCATCGCTCGCTAACCCCACCCATACCAACAGTCAACGCAACATGTAATACTGCCCCCGGATTCGTTCAATCGTTCATCGTTCCATCGTTCATCGCTAGCTAACCCCACCCCTACCAACAGTCAACGCAACATGTAATACTGCCCCCGGATTCGTTCAATCGTTCATCGTTCATCGTTCATCGCTCGCTAACCCCCCCTTACCAACAGTCAACGCAACATGTAATACTGCCCCCGGATTCGTTCAATTATTCATCGTTCCATCGTTCATCGCTAGCTAACCCCACCCCTATCAACAGTCAACGCAACATGTAACACTGCCCCCGGATTCGTTCAATCGTTCATCGTTCCATCGTTCATCGCTAGCTAACCCCACCCCTACCAACAGTCAACGCAACATGTAACACTGCCCCCGGATTCGTTCAATTATTCATCGTTCCATCGTTCATCGCTCGCTAACTCCACCTCTACCAACAGTCAACGCAACATGTAACACTGCCCGCGGATCCCTAGCTGCCTCGTGGCCTAGTTGATAGCGTACTGGGCTTTCTGCACTTTATAGACGTCTATGTTTTACGTTTTAATGAGGACAAGCGGTAAGGATAAAGCAACGGGAGCAACTGCGGCTTGAATTAAGAAGATTTACGTGTGTATTTGAGTGACGCAGTAAACTTTAGCCACTTCGACCACCGAGCCCCTAATAATCCAAAACACACGTAATGTGAGAAAAAAGCATTTCTATGGAAACATTGCTATTTTAAACAATATTTTCTTTTATTATCCGAGCGTGAAAGAAGCAGCGAGCAGGTCTTCAAGAACTGTTCTTCAAAGGTGCTAAAAAGAAAGACTTTGCCCGCGGCTAACTGAAATACAAAGCGGAGCGAACAAAACGTAGAACTGCAAAAATAAGTAAAACAATAGTTTGAAGTGGGCCATAAATATTTACTTAGTTCAGTTGATGTGGGGTCATTTATTTCCAGTCGTTTTGTGTACATGTCCGAAGCAGCTTGTACAGTTAAGGGGGTGGGGAGGAGAGGGTTGCCAACGCCAATAAGACTTTTGCAACTGCATCCTAAATGTTTAATTCTGCTCAGGTTCGTACTAAAACAATATATCACGTTAGCAGGGTGCAAGAAATTATTTTCTAAAGTGGTTATCGTGCAGACTTAGGACAGACGGTTAAAGATTGACCAATAACAGAAATTTTTAAATTTGACTCTAAACTGATTGTAAACGTGCGTGTTGTTTGTTATTGTTGACATATTTTTTATATTTCGAAGTAAAACGTCTTTAGACGGACCCAGCGAACTCTTGTATGACGGAAAATTACAATAACACGAATCACATGTAAAAAACGTCACATTTACCGTATACAAATTATTAGTATCCTTGGAGTGAAGTGAAGCCTACCAGTGAGCTGATCGTTTCTAGTGTAATCGAGACTCAGTGCTATAATTTCTGTTTATGGGACTAAGGGACTTGAATTCAAACCCCGATAATGTCCTTATATATTTTTACTTATGATGTTAATTTATTTAAAATTATGTATGCTATTTAATTAAGTCAATAATAAATATTTAAATTATAATTAACGCCATTGAACTGCATACCCGACCCAATGAGCATGACATTGTTTAGTGCTTTTACAGCTGTGTAGGCCTGTTTTGCACATTCTCTCTCTCTCTCTCTCTCCCTCTCTCTCTCTCTCACTCTCTCTCTATTTCTCTCTCTCTCTCTCTCTCTCTCTCTCTCTCTCTCTATATATATATATATATATATATATATATATATATATATATATATATACATATAGGAGAAAGATGCTCGGGTAGAAAATCCCAGAGAATGATATCCCAAAGAGAACGGGGGTAAAATGGACGGAGGAGCGAAGGAGGATCCATGGGGACAGGATGAGGGAGGTGTGGAGGATTAGAAGGAACAAGACATGAGTCGGAGTGCTTTGCGTGATCCAACACGGTCTATACGCAGATAATAATAATAATAATAATAATAATATATATATATATATATATATATATATATATATGTAGTTATTTTAAAGCGAAAAGCACATTGAGGCTGTTATTGCCTCCCTAAATGTAAGTGTGAGTGTAAAGTGTTAAAGTCGTAAGTGTAGTGTTGTAAGTGTAAGTATTTGTTAGACTCGGGTACCGCGAGGACGTCTAAATCCTCTCAATAGGTGCAGCTAGTCTGCACTCCTTACTGAGTTTATATATATATATATATATATATATATATATATATATATATATACACCCACTAATTTATATTTCACTAATTTATATATATATATATTTATTTATATATATATTTATATATATATATATATATAATATATATATTATTATATATATAAATATATATAATATAATAATATAATATAATAAATAATAATTATATTATTATATGCAGTATTACATGCCCAGCATGTACTCTAATTATCTAATTATTATTATTATTACAGTTTTAACATTTGTATATATTGTACAAGTGTGATGTTTTATATTTGCATGTAATGTAGCTGAAAGTTAACTTTCCACAGTATCAGTTCTGTACAAATTTATCAATAAGATCATTAATTATAACTGG
>CM040190.1:2991701-2996701 GCA_022606455.1 Callitettix versicolor
TAACGTGTATAGTGCTAGTATTATGATCGTGGAAAAATTCTATTTTGACATTTTCTGAAACATATTATCACATTTCAAGTTCATTTGCTTGAAATAAAATATTTAGCAAGTACTTATGAATCCATTTATCGAAAAACAATTTAATAATTTTTGGTATTTCAAATGTCCCACCATTTTCTTTTTCAAACAAAACAACGAAATGCACTTCCAACGAATTGTTTTTCCCGGCGGTGTGTGTGTGTGTGTGTGTGTGTGTGTGTGTGTGTGTGTGTGTGTGTGTGTGTGTGTGTGTGTGTGTGTGTGTGTGTGTGTGTGTGTGTGTGTGTGTGTGTGTGTGTGTGTGTGTGTGTGTGTGTGTGTGTGTGTGTGTGTGTGTGTGTGTGTGTGTGTGTGTGTTGTTGTGTGTGTGTGTGTGTGTGTGTGTGTGTGTGTGTGTGTGTGTGTGTGTGTGTGTGTGTGTGTGTGTGTGTGTGTGTGTGTGTGTGTGTGTGTGTGTGTGTGTGTGTGTGTGTGTGTGTGTGTGTGTATGTGTGTGTGTGTGTGTGTGTGTGTGTGTGTGTGTGTGTGTGTGTGTGTGTGTGTGTGTGTGTGTGTGTGTGTGTGTGTGTGTGTGTGTGTGTGTGTGTGTGTGTGTATAGTATATTTATAAATCAAAAATAATTAAACACTTTAAAGAAGTGTGTTCATTACACGAAACTGTCTGAAATGTGTACGGAAGTACAGCTACCCGTATTGCAACTAAAATAAAAATTTGACAACAGCTGGATTTACAAAAATTACCATTTTTTGGCTCCCTGTACCCCAAAATATTTTGACTAAATAAACAACGTATACAAACAAATTGTAGTGTAAGTGAAAGTACGATAAAAATGTCCTAAATCGGAAAATTAAAGAAAAGTTTTCCACCTAACCGAATTACTAGAGATTTGTACAGCAATTTGTACTGCAAAAATACTTTAAATTATACTGCAGTTATTATAATTTTAAAGAAAATTGGATGTTAGGACCCGAAATATTTGCTTTCATTGTTGACGACGGCAATCGGACACAGAACCAGACAACTTCCGCGGCGTAAAATGGATTTTAGTTAAATAATTTAAACATTTATTTTGTGACTTTAAAAATGGCCATAAAGGATCCGTTATCTGATAGCCTTGAATGTAAAGATTACACTCACCGTTTTCAGTATAATGATCTGCCTTCTCTAGCTTCGTCAATTCTACTTTCGTTGACGAGTTTCGGAGAACCTCCATCTTTTCAAAAACTATATCTATACTCTACAGTATAGTATACTCTTGAGTATAGATATAGTTTTTGAAGATGGAGGTTCTCCGAAACGCGTCAACGAATGTAGAATTGACGAAGCTACGGAAAGCAGATCATTATACTGAACACAGTGATAATAGGCCTAATCCTAGCAGAAAAGAAGAAGAATATAAAAAGAATTATACTCACCGTTTAAAAGTACTTAGGAAACAAAAGATAACCTAAATTATGTTATTTACTAAAGTTTCCGAAAAACAATACTAATAAAAACTTTGAACACAATTAAAACTGTTTAAGCTGAAACAAGTTTGAGCCCATATCGCAAACATGAGCAACAGAAATGAGATGGCTGTTGGTAAAGTCGAACTTCCGGTCGGCGAGTCGTCGCTCATCACGCTGCTCGCTAACACCACCCCGCCACGCCCCCTTCCGGTAGAGATGCTATTAACTTCCGGCGAGACGCAAGCCTGTAATTAGTACAAAGTTAACATTTAGAGTTTCATCATAATGGAGAGTTACAGTTTAAACGTAACATAACCTCAAAATAAGAAATGTCATCAGAATCGATGTACCTGAAGATGACGATTTTGCTGTCGAAACTGTTTATACTTATAGGTAAATAAATTTTACATTCGCTTTCCGCACTTTTTGAAATTTAATCTTTACCAATATATTATTTTTCAAAAAATAAATTAACTTCTTCTCGACTTATAACATTGTATACTCAGTTAAGATAATTTTTATTTTTTAAGAGGGGAAAGTAGCTTAAGTGAATGCAAGTTTATTGGTTTTACACTTCAATGATCACTTTCTAAACTTCAGGGTCGGTGCCAAATTTTTAAATCTAAGTACTTGTCACATTGTGATGGCATATTCCGATAAGTATAGAATAAGGTTAATTATTTTTGGATCACCCTGCGCACTCACCTGTATCGGCTTTATAAATGTATAGTTATCCACTCCCTGCTCGCACCTCTTGCTGTGCTCCCCCAGGCAGGCTATGTACGCTATTCCGTGAGGGATGAAACTCTGGTCCATCGTACCGCTGAATATAGTAGTTGCCAGAGGTCCCTGAGCATACACCGGAACATCCTCTCCGCCGTGGGTGGCCCACTGCCTGGGTACCGCTGAGCTGTGTACGGCGTTGTGCTCGTCAGCAGCTGAGGTGATGTTAGGAGGCACGGTGCGGGGGGTGGAGTACCCGGGTCCGTTACCGTACAGGAGTGTAGAGTAAGGTAGTCCGTCTATGTCGGAGACTTTGGTGTCTGTACCTGATATAATTTAAAAAAAATACTGTATTACTATATATAAAATGTATATATATATTATAATATATATATATTATTATTATTATTTGCGCATAGACCCTGTTGGATCACGCAAATCACTCCGACTCATGTCTTGTTCCTTCTAATCCTCCACACCTCCCTCATCCTGTCCCCGTGGATCCTCTTCCGCTCCTCCGTCCATTTTACCCCTGCTCTCTTTGGGATTTCATTCTCTGGGACCTTCCAACCGAGCATCTTTCTCCTGTATGCGTGTCTGTCTTCAACGTCTGTTGAGTCTATTTCTGCGTCATGTAGGTCTACTCTGACTTGTGCGATCCACGACGTTGTTGATTTGACACCTTGTATATACTTAAGGATTCTGTTGGCAAGTCTCGTTGTTGGGAGTCTACTGATGTGTCCATAGAACCGAAGCCTCCTTCTTCTGATATCTGCTGCCAGGTTCGATATCTTCTCTGTGGTCTTCCGGGAGTGCAACCTGTATCCATCTTCTGTTAATCTCGGACCAAGGATCTTCCTCAAGATTTTGCGTTCTTCCTTCAAAATACCCTCCATGGTAGCTTTTGTGTGGAGTGCTAGCGTCTCGCTTGCATATAATACCTCCGGTTTTATGACCGGTTTATATATATATATATATATATATATATATATATATATATATATATATATATATATATATAGTAAGTATCCAATATGTGCAGATTATAATGCTGGTTAATGTTATCAGAATTTAAAAAAGAGTAAGATAAAGAAAAATACTTTTCGAAATTCGCTTCTATCACGTCAGCGTGATAGTTGAATGCCTCGGTTATATAATGTTCACGTTATCAGTTTCTGATACCTTAGCGAGGAGACTTACCCAAAATGGAATTTCCCTTAGGCGTAGCGAGACCACCCATCGTGAGGACGTGCGAATGGTCGGAGGTGAGGACTATCAAGGTCTCCGTCACGTCTACCATGGCAAGAATATTGATCAACGCCGATTCCAACATCAGTGTTTCGTCCAACGCGCGGTAAGGGTTGTTGTAATGGTGTGCGTGGTCAATTCGTCCACCTGAAATATAATTTACAAAAAATACAATTCAGTTAGAAGGTTTATAAATATAACAGTTTTTTTGCAACCGTTGGTGACTGTTAAGCAAAGAAACAGAAAGCTGCGTTCTGATTGGTGGTTTTGAATGGCATACTTGTTGCTACTGCTTATAACATAATAAGTGAGAAATTGAAAAAGGGAATGATTCTGAGGAATCGCTGTTTTCGCACCACATAAGCTTGTATTAGCAGCTAAAACATAAAGCACATAAGTTCAGTTTTCTAAGACTACTTTTTCATTCCCACTGCCACCATGTCCTTAACTGTTTTTGGGTATAAAGCATTTAGAAAGGATAAAAATAATCCTTATAAGTGTAGTAATAATTAAATTACATTATCAAAACGTAATAATTATGTATGCCATTTTATGTACAAAATGCAATGAATTTCTAATAGAAGCATTCTTTTTTTTACTTAAAAATTAAATAGTCCTTTGCATATTTACTAAAATGCAAACGATTTAGAATATTTTTAGTTGATTAAAAAACATTGATGATTGA
This sequence comes from Callitettix versicolor, assembly GCA_022606455.1. Classification (NCBI taxonomy): domain Eukaryota; kingdom Metazoa; phylum Arthropoda; class Insecta; order Hemiptera; family Cercopidae; genus Callitettix; species Callitettix versicolor. Next base: position 2,995,846 of record CM040190.1, read on the forward strand.
TAATAAATATAAAAAATATGTTTAAATAAAATTAGGCTCTGTATCTACAAAATGTGAGAGGTTGTTACTACAACTCGCAACAAAATAGAGATAAACGTTGACATTGACCAAACAGTTCTTACTTCACTACAAGCAACAAGCAACTTTGAAATAAAGAGAAAAAGCATAAAAGCAGGTAGAAGAAAAGCAGTTTGCAGGAAAACAGTTTTAGCGCTTGCGGCAACGTTCGAATAGAACGTAGGTGTGGTAGTGCGGAAAGCCGTTCCTTGTTTAACAAATCATAAACCAGTCCAAATCCAACTGCTTGTTTCCGTTTGAAAAAGCAGTCTGTTTGTCGTTTGCAGAAAAGCAGTTTTTTTTAACAGTTTGGTGTTTTCTGCCCCACCACTAGTGTACAGTAGTAACTGCGTGACGACAACGAGTGGAGCCCTAATGAGTCGAGGTTGTCTTTAGCAAAGTTAAGGTATTACAGTTACGATTTTTAAAACCAAAGTAGCCGCCTCGGTGGCCTAGTGGATAGCGTACTAAGCTTTCACCCCGAGGACCCGGGTTCGATTCTCGGCCAGGGCTTGGCATTTTCATACGCTATACATCATCCCATCGTCTGCATTAGCCCAAGTGTGCACAATAGTCGGACGTTAAAACACCAAAAAAAAAAAAAAAAAGAACTGACACTACCACATAACGAATTAGCCAAGTTAATACTAAATTCAGTTCATATTTACTGTTTACTCTCCTGCAGGAATGTTTATTTAAGTCTTGTAATCAAATATTTAGGATTTACTTTCCAACAGTTAACCGATAACAAAACGCCTGTATCTATTATTTTATTGTCGCTGAGCAGAAGGAAATCTCA
>CM040190.1:2999201-3006701 GCA_022606455.1 Callitettix versicolor
TTAACTAAATAAAAGAATATTTGCGCAATGTTTTGGCGCCATTTTGTATCTGGCTTTTGTTACGTTGGGTCTAACTAAGTGTCCTGCAGGAAAATAAAACATCTGGACTCAAGATTTATTTCAGTGTTTAAGCGCAGTTGTGCAAGTAACGCATTCATTATACTTACTCTCTACAAACAGGAAGAAACCTTTGGAGTTTTTTTGCAGTATACTCAAAGCTTTAGCCGCCATTTCAGCCAGCGACGGGTCTCCCGTGGGCCTGTCGTCGCGGTCTGCCTCGAAATCCATGTGGGAGTACGAGAACAGGCCTGCCAACATGTTAACACAATATTAACAACAATCATTGCGCGTGTAATTACATTGAAGTAATATCGATACGTAGATATCGAGCTGAAAAAAACAATAATTAGTTTTATTTTCCACTTATTCGATATATCAAACAAATACTTTGAATTACACTGAGAATACAGAAATGAACAATGGCCAACTTCAAATTTCTTAATTTGAATATTTTTTTGAAAATTCAAAATGCTAATTTATGCTAATTTAACTGTAAAATCATATTTTCAAAAACATCCAAGGCAAAAACGATATGATTTTTATTTTTGAAATTACCGCCATTTTGAAACTGTTGAACAAAATTAGTAGGAACGTTAAAAATTCACGAAATTAAGGGATTACTTTGTGTAATAGTTAACGTTATCTGTTGGTATGGTGACGACATTATAACACGGTTTCTATTTTCGTTTGGTATAACGTCAATAATACCAGCTGTTAATTCAATTTGAAAACTAAACCAATTTGGCATTTATCGAAGTTTTAAATGCATATCTTTTAAAATATCAATATACTGTCTTTCTTATGGTATTTTAAGGAATCAACGCTATCAGCTCTTGATAAATACAAACGATAATAGGCCCCAACCTGGAGATCGCTCCGAGTGGCAGCGATGCAGCACGAACATGCCCGTATTGAACCGATAATTGCCGAACCGTTTAAGCTAGTACTATACGTACAGTTCGCAAATAGTATCGGACAGACACGCAACTGTGCATGTATTAAGACAATACCAATCAGATATTAATATAGGTTGTTGTCATTACTTCCTTGACAAAGTTTATTAGCGAATTTCCATTGGAAAAATAAGCTACTGATACCGCCATCATGGTAAGACCCTGATCCGGCATGTTCAAATAAGCAGGCATTATCTAGATCACTTTTTGATGGGACGTTAAAATTTATTTATTTAAAACAGCCATAAGCGTGTTCCCAGTTTTGGACTTTTTGATGGGACGTTCAGCCATAAGCGTGTTAGTAGTTCTGGACCTTTTTGATGGGACGTTCAGCCATAAGTGTGTTAGTAGTTTTGGACCTTTTTGTTGGGACGTTTAGCCATTAGCGTGTTCGCAGTTTTGGACTTTTTTCATGGGACGTTCAGCCATAAGCGTGTTCGCAGTTTTGGACCTTTTTGTTGGGACGTTTAGCCATTAGCGTGTTCGCAGTTTTGGACCTTTTTTCATGGGACGTTCAGCCATTAGCGTGTTCGCAGTTTTGGACTTTTTTTCATGGGACGTTCAGCCATAAGCGTGTTCGCAGTTTTGGACCTTTTTGTTGGGACGTTTATCCATTAGCGTGTTCGCAGTTTTGGACCTTTTTTCATGGGACGTTCAGCCATAAGCGTGTTCGCAGTTTTGGACCTTTTTGTTGGGACGTTTATCCATTAGCGTGTTCGCAGTTTTGGACCTTTTTTCATGGGACGTTCAGCCATAAGCGTGTTAGTAGTTTTGGACCTTTTTGTTGGGACGTTTAACCATTAGCGTGTTCGCAGTTTTGGACCTTTTTTCATGGGACGTTCAGCCATAAGCGTGTTAGTAGTTTTGGACCTTTTTGTTGGGACGTTTATCCATTAGCGTGTTCGCAGTTTTGGACCTTTTTTCATGGGACGTTCAGCCATAAGCGTGTTCGCAGTTTTGGACCTTTTTGTTGGGACGTTTAGCCATTAGCGTGTTCGCAGTTTTGGACCTTTTTGTTGGGACGTTTAGCCATTAGCGTGTTCGCAGTTTTGGACCTTTTTTCATGGGACTTTCAGCCATAAGCGTGTTCGCAGTTTTGGACCTTTTTGTTGGGACGTTTAGCCATTAAACTTGGTTGATTAAAACTTGGCACACCAACAAATTTTAGAAGCAGCTTCGACAAGTTCGTTAACCAGCAAAATTTGTTCAGCGGTCTCAAAAAGCCGGCCATTCAAATCTTTAAAAAAATCGTAAATTTTTCTCTAAAATGTTTTTGAAAATACGATTCCACCATCGTAATCAGCGATAAAAACTGCATAAATTATCAATTTGAGTTTTCGAAATCTGTTGAAACTGAGAAACGGTCATGGTTATTTTTGATATTTTCAAGAAATTTGAAAGTTTAAAGTGCAAATATATACGGACTTTAATACTGATTTATGATGGTAGAATCAGAATTTCAAAAATATTAAGATAAAGAAAAATATTTTTGGAAATTCGCTTCTGTCACGTCAGCGAGACACTATTAATACGGCATTAAATATATCAAAAACACGTGGCTGAAACATTGAATGTTTTCACTGCAGATCACGTTACCAAATCAGGGCGCAGGTTAGGCAATACGGATACACCCCTGTACTCAACCAACCGCTAGCCTACCCGGCAAGGCGTAATATTTAAAACAAATCTGTATTGTATGATAAAATAACAGGAGAAAACCATAAGAGAATAGAGCAAGAGTACTGAACAGATAAAAATAGGGACAAGAATCAGACTTAACTGCCTGGCCTTTGCAGACGATTTAGCACTCCTCTCAAATAATTGGGAAGAAACGGAATAGCAAGTCAAATCGGTGAAAAACATTACAGGAAAGGTCGGCTTACAGATATCCTTCGACAAGACGGAAATAATGCCGACTAAAAAGTCAGAACAAAAGTCTATAAAAATAGAAGGCGAACGAATAAAGATAGTGGATAATTTTATGTATTTGGGAGAAAATATCACTAGAAACATAGCCGAAAAACTGGCAATAAAAAATAGAACGAACAAATTAAATAAGGCCCTAAAGTTAACTTCGGGAACGTATAAGAAAAAGTCGCTTTCCATAAAGTCGAACTCAGACATTATAATACGGTCACAAGACCGGAAGTGACTTATGCCGCGGAAACTTTATTTAATCTAAGAAGCCGAAACAGAACAGAGGAGCTTCAAAAAGTGGAAAGGAAAATATTGAGAACCATTATCAACAAAAAACACACGGTAGAAGGAACATACAGACTGCTGCCAAGTTCATCCATATATCAGGATAATGAACATCTGTTAGATAATATTAGAAAGAGGAGACTGGCTTTCTATGGACACCTAATAAGGCTACCACAAGAAAGACTGAAGAAGAAACTTCTAAATTACCAACTCAAGATGAAAGTAAAGATTGAGTGGCTTAAGGAAGTGGAACAGGACCTAAAAGAATTAGGGATAACGGAGGAGCGTCTGAAAGAAGGAAGGGAAAAACCAACCCTTAGGGATAAAAATACTACATTAAAATTTAAAGAAGGAACAAAAAGAGTTGCTTTTTACCCGGAGGAAGTTAGACTACAGAGATCTCTAAGACTGAAAAAGTATTGTGAGAATCTCAAAAACCTAAAAGAACCAAAGTTGAAAGCCCAAAAGAACCAAAATTGACTAAATGTGCTCCATTGAAGGCTAAAAAAAAAAAAATAATAATAAAAATATAACAGGTGAAGTTTTAAATATTACCAAGTTCTGTATAAACTTTATTTTTTCATTATGAAGATAATGCGATTTAAGTTGTCTAGTTTAAATATTAGAAGTTAATGTTATTTTTGTAATGTAAGTGATATACTGGATGAACAAATAAGACCTAATCAAAGCTAACCTAACCTAACCTTACCCAACAAGTGGTCGACTCGCTTCGCGTCCACTTTGGCCAGCTGCTGTCTGTTCCACACGTATTCGGCTTTGATGTTCCTGCGCTTCTTATCTCTGACCCAGTCATCTATCAAGTTTCTTCCGTCCAACCTGCGACCTTCTTCGGTCGTCTGCTCCTGGTCACGCGCTACTTTGGGCAGCCAGTGGCGCCTGCCGCCTCCCAGAACTACCTGTACAAATATGAATAACCGAAATAATCTTGGCAATTTTGTAAGACCGACTCAACACGTTTACAAAGTTCAATAGCCGAGAACTTGGTCAAATTGTGATATTTGGCTGCCGACTGTAAACCATAGCGACTTCCTTATCACTGGTGGCCATTTTACTTTGGTATTGCGATACTGCAAAGGTTATCGTTTTTAAATGCTTGTACTTTAAGGACTTGAAGTTTGTGTTGATAAAAGATAAATGATTTCGCGAATCGACTAAAATTATGGAAAACAAATTTCACAAAAAAATCGAGTGTACAATTTAGTTTATGTCACTGAAATGTAGCACAACTAACAACTTACTTACAGACTAAAATTTTGTTCACAATGTTTTTTGGAATCAAGGTAATTTGAAATTGTCATTAAAATTCCGATATACGAGGGGTGTTCAGAAAGTAACGAGAATTTTTAAATTTTTCGGGCTTGGAGAGTCCGATTGTCAAACATTTTTTTATTATGTTGGTATATATACCCTTTAAGTATGATAAAACTTTCAGCTTTTTTCATTGTTGACTTTGTATGTGACAGCCACTAAGGTTAGACGTGTTTTTATGAGCTCGGCGATTTTCGTTTGTTAAAAGAAATTGATCAACGAATTTGTATCAAATTTTGTGTAAAAAATGGAATAAAGTGTAACAAAGTGTGTGAAATGTTAACAAAGGCCTATGGTGAGTCTGATATGAGTAAAGCAAGAGTTTACGAGTGGTATAAGCGTTTCCAAGAAGGCCGTGAAGACGTTGAAGATGACGAACGCCCTGGACGCCCCAGCACATCAACAACCGATGAAAACGTGGAAAAAGTGAAAGAAATGGTTATGAACAATCGCTGAATCACAATTAGAGAGATCGCTGATGACGTTGGCATATCGATTGGATCATATCATGACACGGTTTCCAATGTTTTGTGTATGAAACACTTGGCAGCAAAATTCGTTCAAAAATTGTTGAATTTTGAACAAAAACAGCGGCTAATGGAAGGTGCTCAAGAGTCACTAAATGAAGTCAACGACGATGCAGAATTACTGAAACGTATTATAACAGGTGACGAAACATGGGTTTACGGATACGACATCGAAACTAAGGCTCAATCATCCCAGTGGAGGCATTATGGCTCTCCAAGATCGAAAAAGGCTCGACAATTGCGGTCGAACGTGAAGGTTATGCTCACTGTGTTCTTCGATATTAATAGCATAGTGCATCATGAATTCCTGCCACCAGGTGAAACGGTCAATAAGGAGTACTGTCTACAAGTTCAACGCCGTTTGTGTGAAGCAATCCCAAAAAATACACCCGGATCTGTGGAAAAACAATTCACGGCTTTGCACCACGATAATGCACGAGCTCACACTTCATCGCTTGTTCGTGAATTTGTGGCCAAAAAAAGTACTGTAACGATGCCCCAGCCTCCATATTCGCCAGACCTGGCTCCGTGTGACTTTTCCCTATTTCCAAAAATAAAGAGAACCCTAAATGGCCGTCGTTTTACAGCCTTAGATGACATTAAAAGCGCATCGCTGAAAGAACTAAAGGCTATCTTAAAGATCGAGTTTGAGAAGTGTTTCGAGGATGGAAGAAGCGCTGGCACAAGTGCATAATCTCCAGTGGGGACTATTTTGAAGGCGACAACATCAATGTAGAAGAATAAATAAATATTTTGTTCAAAAAAATTAAAATTCTCGTTACTTTCTGAACACACTTCGTACATAAACTATTAACCTACACGCCTTCTAAGACATCACGAATATCAGCATGATATACTGAAATATCAGCCCGAGGGAAGATGCTACCACGGAGACGGGGGCCGGAGCATTGCGGTAAAGCGGGTGAGTTATGGCGGGAGGCGTGACACGAAGGTTAGGCAGGACTTAATGGAGTTCACGCAAATGCTACAAGGCCGTACGTCAATATGCCAATATAACCTTAGAGGCGGGTTAAATATCCTGCATTAATAGATACTTTGCGCGAACATTTCAAAAACAATTTTTATTTTTCTAAAATTTGTTTCTTTTTTGCGAATGAATTTACCAACAATTTCGTTATTAAAATTACCCGTAAACAAATTTCAAAATCAATTTTTGACCGAGTGAAGCAGGATGTCTGTTTCAACACTGCCGTTCTGAATTTGTTACGCAGTTTAGGCCAAACGTATCGACCAATTGTTTTCAAATTTGGTACGGTGCTAGCCCGAACGACGTATGTCTAATATTTTTTCATATTAATTTCAATTTCAACATGGCAGCCTCTTATTTACAACAACAAGTGTACACAGTTTTAACAAAACGAATTGACCAATAATTTTTAAATTTGGTACGACGATATCTTGTATTAGTATGTGTTCTTCTATCGTATATGTTCTTGTGTTGTGTTCTTTTATTAGTATGTGTTATTGTATTGGTATGTGTTCTTATATTATTATGTATTCTTGTATTGGTATGTGTTCTTGTATTAGTATGTGTTCTTGTATCAGTATGTGTTCTTGTATCGGTATGTGTTATTGTATCGGTATGTGTTCTTGTATCTGTATGTGTTCTTGTATCTGTATGTGTTCTTGTATCGGTATGTGTTCTTGTATCGGTATGTGTTCTTGTATCTGTATGTGTTCTTGTATTAGTATGTGTTCTTGTATTAGTATGTGTTCTTGTATCGGTATGTGTTCTTGTATCGGTATGTGTTCTTGTATCTGTATGTGTTCTTGTATCTGTATGTGTTCTTGTATCTGTATGTGTTCTTGTATCTGTATGTGTTCTTGTATCGGTATGTGTTCTTGTATTAGTATGTGTTCTTGTATTGGTATGTGTTCTTGTATGTATGTGTTCTTGTATGTGTGTCTTCTTGTATCGGTATATCTGTATGTGTTCTTGTATCTGTATGTGTTCTTGTATCTGTATGTGTTCTTGTATCTGTATGTGTTCTTGTATTGGTATGTGTTCTTGTATTAGTATGTGTTCTTGTATTAGTATGTGTTCTTGTATCAGTATGTGTTCTTGTATCGGTATGTGTTCTTGTATCGGTATGTGTTCTTGTATCGGTATGTGTTCTTGTATTGGTATGTGTTCTTGTATTAGTATGTGTTCTTGTATTGGTATGTGTTCTGGTATTAGTATGTGTTCTTGATTTGGTATGTGTTCTTGTATTAGTATATGTTTTTGTACCGGTATGTGTTCTTGTATCGGTATGTGTTCTTGTATCGATATGTGTTCTTGTATTGGTATTTGTTCTTGTATTAGTATGTGTTCTTGTATTGGTATGTGTTCTGGTATTAGTATGTGTTCTTGATTTGGTATGTGTTCTTGTATTAGTATATGTTTTTGTACCGGTATGTGTTCTTGT
>CM040190.1:3011701-3014201 GCA_022606455.1 Callitettix versicolor
ATATATATATATATATATATATATATATATATATACATAGTTTTTGCAGCTCTAAAATTGAGGATGTAAAAAAATTGTATATAAAAAATTGTGTGTGTACTATATATATATATATATATATATATATATATATATATGTGTGTGTGTGTGTGTGTGTGTGTGTGTGTGTGTGTGTGTGTGTGTGTGTGTGTGTGTGTGTGTGTGTGTGTGTGTGTGTGTGTGTGTGTGTGTGTGTGTGCACGCGCGCGTGCGTGCGTGCGGGTGCGGGTGCGCGCGTGTGTGAGTGTGTGTGTGTTTGTGGTGTAAAACATCTCAAAAAATGTTCTACAAATCAGATAGGCACTCATTTCGAAGTTCTGGATTCAGACCTTACCATGATGGCTGCTCCAATAGCTCATTTTTTTAATGAAAATCCACTGACTCCCTTATCTACAGAGATACGTGCAAGTAAATTGTATTTCTGCAATAACTCTCTCGCGCGAAGGGGGATTATTTATTTCATGTATTTTCAAGTTAAAAATTCCCAACAAAAACACTCAGTACTAAACGGGGAAAGTGATTTAAAAGGCAAATCGATTAGGGTAGTTTAATTGATTCTGGGATTGGATGCAATGTTTATTTTTAATTTAATAAATCTGTTTCAATTAAATAAGTAAATATATACAGTCTCCGACGCGGTGCACACGGGTTTATACAGGATGTTACAAAAATCCCTGCCTTGGCTTTAGGAATTGTTCAATGACTGATGTAACAGGTTAACGGTCAAAGTTATATTTAGTAATAAAAAATATTGATTTTATTGACTTTTAGAAAGTAATCGCAACACGCATGGAAGCAAATTTTCAAAACTCTGACAACAAAGGCTGAAGGAGATTTCGAAAAGCGAAAATAAAACTTTATTTTTTACCAGTGGTTTTAAATATTTAAAAATGGCGTGCATACAATATCTTCTGTTCTTTTTGGCTTAAAATGTTCTTCGACGACTTCCGATTACTAGCTTCCATTTTACCCTGTCATTCGACAGATCTTGATCCACAAACACATACATATATACACACACACACCCACACGTACACCCACACGTACACACACACACACACACACACACACACACACAAATGCACTCACACACACCCACACACGCACACGCACACCCACACTCACCCACTCACACACATACACACCCACACACACCCACACACACCCACACACGCACGCACACGCATACGCACACCCACACATACACAAACACACAAACTCACATACACAAACACACACACGCGCGCGCACACACACACACACACACACACAAACAAACACAAAACACACACACAACACAAACACACACACACAAACACGCGCGCACGTAAACTCAAACACACACACGCGCTCGCACACATACATAAACACACACACACACACACAAAGCACGCATACAAACACAAACACACGCACACGCACACTACTCATGTAGGAAAGTCTCTCCCTTCTTCTCTCCAACTATGTCTCGGTCTTGTTTTTTTGTGACCATGTGGTATCAATTTTAAAATCAGTTTGGGAAGTCGATTTTCGTCCATCATTTGAACATGACCAAATCATCGAAGTTGTTTTGTCTTAACGTCTACAATGGTATGCCCTGCATCCATGATTTCACGGATTCTTAAATGTTTTATCATTTCCTGCTTTGACCGATCTGTGGCTCTTCGCAACAGTCCATTTTTATAGCTTCAAGACATCTTTCTGTTTTTTGTTTCAGTGGCTTTGCTCCCATATGAGATTATACTTCGTATAATTGTATTAATATATATTGATCCCATATGATGCTGTTCAGTATTCTTATTGCTCTTCTTCCCAAGACGTTCCGTTCACTTAACGTTGTGTTCAAGAGTCCATCAATAGTAATTGTCGTTCCCAAATACTTCTAAGTTGTACACTCCGCAGGGGGTTGCAATCTAGCTGCACCTATTGAGAGGATTTAGACATCCCTCGCGGTACCCGAGTCTAACACACACTTACACTTACAACACTACACTTACGACTTTACACTCACACTTACATTTAGGTAGGCGATAATAGCCTCAATGTGCTTAACGCCTTAAAATAACAAAAACAACAAAATAAACTTGAAAATACACACTTTAATTGTACACACTTTAATTTTTGTGTTGTTGCAATAGAAGAGACCTGTTCTGCCCTCTAAAGCACTCTGTTTTGTTTAGGTTTACTTTAAGTACCAAAATATTATATTCCTCACAACAAAAACAACAAAATAAACTTGAAAATACACACTTTAATTGTACACACTTTAATTTTTGTGTTGTTGCAATAGAAGAGACCTGTTCTGCCCTCTAAAGCACTCTGTTTTATTTAGGTTTACTTTAAGTACCAAAATATTATATTCCTCACAACAAAAACAACAAAATAAACTTGAAAATACACACTTTAATTGTACACACTTTAATTTTTGTGTTGTTGCAATAGAAGAGACCTGTTCTGCCCT
>CM040190.1:3021701-3034201 GCA_022606455.1 Callitettix versicolor
ACAGCAATTAACACACAGGTCCGGAGTCAATTTTTGTGAGCACTAAACGCTAAACAACGCCTAACTGAATCGGAAATACTTATTAGCTGCGTTTCACAGATCGTGTGATATTGAGAAATTATCACTACAAGCAAATATTACACGATAGAGTCGCTGCACTGATCAGACTGATGCCAGCCTCACGACGCGATTTGGCCCCTACTGTCGGTCCATGACTAAAGTCAGCGCCCCTTGAGGCCAAAATGTGAACGTCCATGCTCATCAGTTAAACTCTAATAAAAAACAAGATGGCGGTCACGCCGCAATTGTCTCATTACGTGCGCCGGCGCTGGGAGATGAACGGACAGTGCTGCGTAATCATTGCATATCCGAGTGGGGAGTCCGCGCATGCGCATAACGCATAATATATGCAAATTTTAATGCTGAATACCGTGCAGATTTTAATGCTGATTGTGAAGTCAGAATTTTAAAAAGGGTAATCAAAAGGAAAATATTTTTGGAAATTCGTTTGTATCACGTCATCGTGGCATCTGCGTGCGGTGATTACTTGATTCTAATCCCTAGGACCACTAACGCAGTAATTACAGTAACGTACAGAAATTACAGTAATACCTGTAATCATACTGTTTACAGTTATCGTACGTCAAAATATATCTTCAATTTATCTGATAAATCAACACGTCGTACTGGTACCGAATAATACACTCAACTTTTTTATCTGGGTCATGTTCCAAAATATTACGAACCAAATGGCTTTTGAAAAACTAATTTCTGTTACTGAACCAAAAATAATAATCATATATCTTTGTCTTTTAATTACGATAATTTTTTAGAAAAATTAATAACAAATTAACACAGCTAGTGTTTAACAACATAACCTGAAAATTATTATAACCTATCAGCTGTTCAATGAAATCAGCTGATCGTTACGAATTAATATAAAGCGGATAAAAGATCAGTTGATCTTTTATTATTAACAATCAATATTAATTTGTGCACTCCGACCGATGGTTGCACCTACGGCAGATAGAAGACCTCAAAAAACTAAACTTTCCGATTTTATCGATAATTAATAGGAAATAACCACTGGGTTATATTTAGGATTTAAAAGTGTGTTCATTTAAGTGTAAATTACTCGATAGGTTTCTGATTCAGTTGTAATAAAGAATTAAAAATTAAAAAAGTTTTTAAAGTTTCAATGGAAACGATGGGGGGGTGAGCAAGTCAAAAGCGCATACTTTAGTGAGGCACACTATACCTGCGTTAGCACTTATCGTTCAAATTGTGGTTGCATTTCAATTCAACTTGCCACAAAACATTACTCATGCAAATCCCTTTAACAGTTTAAAAATGGCGATTCTTCGAAACCTAAAAACATTGGTTATTTTTCAATCTTATTAACTTCTAATGTTACCTTCGCTAAGGCAACAGCAGGGAACTTGTCCCAAGCAAGGATGCTGCTTTCTCCTGTTTTCCTTGTCTTTGACCTTTGAGTATCCTGGATGCGGTCAAGGTCACCAAACTGAGTCCGTCGCCTACGAGCAGGATGACGTTCCTCGCGTGAGGACGCTTGCCTTCGTACTCGTACAGTCTTCTCTTCAAGGCTATCCTCGCTTCTTCATACCAGTATTCCTGATCTGCAACAATAAGTTGACGATTATTTTCTTAAAAAAGTTTACAAAACTTCCATACAAATTTCCTGTTAGCACGCCCAGTGTTGCAATTTCAGGACAATTTGACTCAAACTTGGGCACTTAAATTGATTTTTGGCACGGTAACAGCTTAGACAAGTTTGTGAAACAGTATAATTTGTTTAACAATTTCAAAATGGCGGTTCAAATAACCGAAATCAGAGTTAAAAACTACAAAATATAGCACATATTTTCAAAATACGTTGAGCCGCCTTGGTGGCCTAGTGGATAGCGTACTAGGCTTTCACCCCGAGGACCCGGATTCGATTCCCGGCCAGGGCTTGGCATTTTCATACGCTATAAATGATCCCATCGTCTGCATTAGCCCAAGTGTGCACAATAGTCGGACGTTAAACACGTTAAAATCAAAATAAGTTAAAATTACGTATTAAAATTCATTTTTAAGGCAGTCAAGGTTTATTTCCGTGTTCATCTACGTAGGTTTAATGTTGTTTATGATGAAGTTAGAGTTAAGAAAAATAGAGTAAAATTATAAAATTACACGGCAATTTCTGCGTGTAGTGATTTTTTTTTTTAAAGAAAATGATCGCGTGATGTTTTTACTGAACGATGCGTTACGTTTTTTTGCACTAATCTTTTGAAAAATTAAATACAGAGCTGTTCGGTTCCAGAAGAAAAAAATACTGCCTAAACAGCTAGACATTTAATGGCCGTTTTGAGAGAAATAGTTCCTGATTTATGTAGTCTTGTTCCACGGATTTAAAGCCGCCTCGGTGGTCTAGTGGATAGCGTACTAGGCTTTCACCCCAAAGATCCGGGTTCGATTCCCGGCGAGGGCTTGGCATTTTCATACGCTATAAATCATCCCACCGTCTGCAGTAGCCCAAGTGTGCACAATAGTTGGACGTTAAAAAAAAATCCACGGATTTAACTTAACCCTTTGCGGTTATTGTTTTTGGCGTTAAAGGATTAAACGCATATACACCATCAGGCCATACAAGGTACAACCTGTTAAGCGTATTAGTCCAAAAATAATTCGCACAAATTATTTTGTCCAATCATTCTTTTTAAGTTACCTTGGTTTACCTGTCTTTCGATTAGTTCCAATTCTATTCTAGCGTTTGAAATATAAATGTTTTAAACTAGCAGTTCGATACATTGTTATGTTTTATTTTACTCCAACTCAATGTACGCGATTAAAGACTTAATGGTGAAAACCCTTAAGGTTACAAAATTCTTCTTCGAAACAACTATTAAGTTTCTAGTTATTCAGGCGGAAATTTTATTCTGCTGGCACCGAACGACTTGAACAAGTTGGTGCAGAATACTTTAAAGTACAGTTGGAACAGGACCGCGGTGAGCTGGAACAGCAGCTGCCGGCGGCAGAAACTTGACGGCAGTGCCGCTGCGGTTTGCGGCGGAATCAATGTCGTACGTGGCGGCAACTTGAGCTGTTTGCCGAAGTATCTCAAAGTGTTGTGCGAGGCGAGATGTTTGACGGTACCGATACACTTTTGTGTTTGTTGTTGGAAGAGGAAGATAGTCTGTTGTTATTGTGTACCAAGAAGAAAAGGAAAACAACAACGTCTTTATTTAAGAACAGACAACAAGAAAGAAGTTATTCACTGCTGATTAAAAATCATTTGAATGGCGATAAGGGTATATTTAGAAATTAATTTCATTTAAATAAAACACTGTTATATTTTATAGTTCTTTTAACTTCCCAATTAACTTCTCGTCTGTCTGGTATGCAGTTTGCAGTCTGCCGTCTGCTGTCTGTCTATAATACTGCAGTCTGTCCCCGGCGGTCTGTCGCTGCAGTTTGCTGTCTGCCGTCTGCGGTCTGTTGTGGTAGCTTACAGTCTGCCGTCTGCGGTTTGTCTGTGATACTGCAGTCTGTCTCCGGCAGTCTGTCGTTGTAGCTTACAGTCTGCCGTCTGCGGTTTGTCTGCGATGCAGTTTGCACTCTGCCGCCGGTAGTCTGTCGCTGCAGTTTGCTGTCTGCCGTCTGCGGTCTGTTGTGGTAGGTTACAGTCTGCCGTCTGCGGTTTGTCTACGATGCAGTTTGCACTCTGCCGCCGGTAGTCTGTCGCTGCAGTTTGCTGTCTGCCGTCTGCGGTCTGTTGTGGTAGCTTACAGTCTGCCGTCTGCGGTTTGTCTGCGATGCAGTTTGCACTCTGCCGCCGGTAGTCTGTCGCTGCAGTTTGCTGTCTGCCGTCTGCGGTCTGTTGTGGTAGCTTACAGTCTGCCGTCTGCGGTTTGTCTGCGATGCAGTTTGCACTCTGCCGCCGGTAGTCTGTCGCTGCAGTTTGCTGTCTGCCGTCTGCGGTCTGTTGTGGTAGCTTACAGTTTGCCGTCTGCGGTTTGTCTGTGATACTGCAGTCTGTCTCCGGCAGTCTGTCGTTGTAGCTTACAGTCTGCCGTCTGCGGTTTGTCTGCGATGCAGTTTGCACTCTGCCGCCGGTAGTCTGTCGCTGCAGTTTTCTGTCTGCCGTCTGCGGTCTGTTGTGGTAGCTTACAGTCTGCCGTCTGCGGTTTGTCTGTGATACTGCAGTCTGTCTCCGGCAGTCTGTCGTTGTAGCTTACAGTCTGCCGTCTGCGGTTTGTCTGCGATGTAGTTTGTACTCTGCCGCCGGTAGTCTGTCGCTGCAGTTTGCTGTCTGCCGTCTGCGGTCTGTTGTGGTAGCTTACAGTCTGCCGTCTGCGGTTTGTCTGCGATGCAGTTTGCACTCTGCCGCCGGTAGTCTGTCGCTGCAGTTTGCTGTCTGCCGTCTGCGGTCTGTTGTGGTAGCTTACAGTCTGCCGTCTGCGGTTTGTCTGCGATGCAGTTTGCACTCTGCCGCCGGTAGTCTGTCGCTGCAGTTTGCTGTCTGCCGTCTGCGGTCTGTTGTGGTAGCTTACAGTCTGCCGTCTGCGGTTTGTCTGCGATGCAGTTTGCACTCTGCCGCCGGTAGTCTGTCGCTGCAGTTTGCTGTCTGCCGTCTGCGGTCTGTTGTGGTAGCTTACAGTTTGCCGTCTGCGGTTTGTCTGTGATACTGCAGTCTGTCACCGGCAGTCTGTCGTTGTAGCTTACAGTCTGCCGTCTGCGGTTTGTCTGCGATGCAGTTTGCACTCTGCCGCCGGTAGTCTGTCGCTGCAATTTGCTGTCTGCCGTCTGCGGTCTGTTGTGGTAGCTTACAGTCTGCCGTCTGCGGTTTGTCTGTGATACTGCAGTCTGTCTCCGGCAGTCTGTTGTTGTAGCTTACAGTCTGCCATCTGCGGTTTGTCTGCGATGCAGTTTGTACTCTGCCGCCGGTAGTCTGTCGCTGCAGTTTGCTGTCTGCCGTCTGCGGTCTGTTGTGGTAGCTTACAGTCTGCCGTCTGTGGTTTGTCTGCGATGCAGTTTGCACTCTGCCGCCGGTAGTCTGTCGCTGCAGTTTGCTGTCTGCCGTCTGCGGTCTGTTGTGGTAGCTTACAGTCTGCCGTCTGCGGTTTGTCTGCGATGCAGTTTGCACTCTGCCGCCGGTAGTCTGTCGCTGCAGTTTGCTGTCTGCCGTCTGCGGTCTGTTGTGGTAGCTTACAGTCTGCCGTCTGCGGTTTGTCTACGATGCAGTTTGCACTCTGCCGCCGGTAGTCTGTCGCTGCAGTTTGCTGTCTGCCGTCTGCGGTCTGTTGTGGTAGCTTACAGTCTGCCGTCTGCGGTTTGTCTGCGATGCAGTTTGCACTCTGCCGCCGGTAGTCTGTCGCTGCAGTTTGCTGTCTGCCGTCTGCGGTCTGTTGTGGTAGCTTACAGTCTGCCGTCTGCGGTTTGTCTGCGATGCAGTTTGCACTCTGCCGCCGGTAGTCTGTCGCTGCAGTTTGCTGTCTGCCGTCTGCGGTCTGTTGTGGTAGCTTACAGTCTGCCGTCTGCGGTTTTCTGTGATGCAGTTTGCACTCTGCCGCCGGTAGTCTGTCGCTGCAGTTTGCTGTCTGCCGTCTGCGGTTTGTCTGCGATGCAGTTTGCACTCTGCCGCCGGTAGTCTGTCGCTGCAGTTTGCTGTCTGCCGTCTGCGGTCTGTTGTGGTAGCTTACAGTCTGCCGTCTGCGGTTTGTCTGTGATACTGCAGTCTGTCTCCGGCAGTCTGTCGTTGTAGCTTACAGTCTGCCGTCTGCGGTTTGTCTGTGATACTGCAGTCTGTCTCCGGCAGTCTGTCGTTGTAGCTTACAGTCTGCCGTCTGCGGTTTTCTGTGATGCAGTTTGCACTCTGCTGCCGGTAGTCTGTCTTTGCATTATGCGGTCATGTTCGGAATCGTTCATTTATAATTGATGCAAGAAATTTTCAACTTCTATAAACAATTAGAAATGTTACAACAGTGTCGCTGCACAGTCTGGCAACAACGCACTGAAACATACCTTGTAACGGCGTTGTGTTGGCTATCACATAACTGACGAAATACAGTAAAGCTAAACGTACAGCTACAATAACCATTGTCACAGCAGTATACCCATCCCGTTATATCCACAGCGGCGGCAGTTAACGTGATTGGCTCATCATTTTCTACAACCTTTGCGTCTGGGAAGCAGCTCACCATATTTCTTCATGCCAGCACCTCCTTCTGTAACATCAATACATTAGCCTATAACAATGTGCCAATAAGGGTACGTGCTACTGAACGTGACAGAAACGGGTCGAAAAACATCCAATAACATCACGTAAACAAACACTTTAATGAATATTTTCGTATATTAAAACAATCACGGCAAGCAGCTGCTTCGCTGACGTGATAGAAGCGATTATCTAAATGAATTTTTCTTTATCTTACATTGTTTCCATTCTAATCTCACATTATAATCAGCATTAAAATCTACATATATAAGCATTTTCAACTTTCAAAATGCAAAGTATGTACAAAAATGAACCGTGACGGCGTCAAAAATCTGATTTGGAAAAATAAAATGTAAGACAAACATGTTAAAAATCTTAAAAACGAGAATTTCCCTCCATTTTGAAACTGATAATTATTTGAAATTTGCTGATTGACTAACTTGTTCAAGTTATTACAAAATCGATTTTCTTGCCAAATTTGAATTAAATCGGACAAAAATTGAGAACATGAACATGTGTTTCCGTTAAAAAGTGATCTAGAGGTCAGAATCTGTACTCATATCAAAACCATGGTTCAAGGTATTGCTACGATGACTAATGAACTCGCTAATTCTCTAATAGACATTCTCTATTAAACAAATTTACGGTGTTAAAAAAAAATCAGGATGTTTTTGTTTCAAACATTGATTTAAAGAGGTCCGAATCTGCTCATTTCAAGCTCTTGGCTCAGGGTCTGACAATGATGTTTTCTCCAACAGTTCATTTTCCAGTTGACTTTCGCTAAAACTCCAAAAAATAAGCACTGACAAGTGTCTGTTATTTCCGAATCACTCAGTACCCGTAAATGTTTTACTTGAATCAGTGTAACTTAATTCGGTGGCCTAGTTGATAGGGTACTGGGCTTTCACCAAGAGGACCCGGGTTCAATTCCCGGCCAGGGCTTGGAATTTTTATACACTATAAATCTATATATATATATTTATTTTTTTATACGACTATTGTGCACACTTGGGCTAATGCAGACAATGGGTTGATTTATAGCGTATGAAAATGCCAATCCCTGGCCGGGAATCGAACCCGGGTCCTCAGGGTGAAAGCCCAGTACGCTATCAACTAGGCCACCGAGGCGGCCTGAATATAAACGGATATAAGTACAGTCACCGTTATAAAAAGTGTGTTCGATATTAGCGATTGAAGTCCAAGTAACTGGACTGTCTGCCGCTACGAACGCTGAAAACTGTAAGGACAGAGGATGAACACGTTTGAGAAAATAGACAATAATATTTAACTGCAGTTAAACACTTTGCCGCAAGATGACACCAGCAGCAAATTTCGCATATCTCTCATAAGCGTTATCATTCTAATATATTTATATTCAATGGTAGAACATTTAATGAATGTTTGTACATTTAAGCAACATTGCCAAGCAAGAACACCATGACAATCTGAAGCCGTCCTATTTATAACGCATTAACTTCAACGTTTATATTTCTATCGGCAGAAAGCCGCTGTCCGAGCGTTGCGCCTTCCCAAATTGTTTTTGCTGCAAGACGGCTCAATTTGGCGTCCCTCGGGAAATTTGCCTTGTTTAGTTTTACTTTCGTTGTTTTGTTTCCTGTAATACACGTTCATTTCTTCTTCTCTGCTCCACTTAGGGGAAACGATAAAAGTATTGTTTTCCATGTCAAATTCTATACGACCTGTTAGCGATAACGTGTCCTTTATGGTTGATTGGAAGTCTTTGTCTTCAGGTCAGCAACGAAGTGTCATCTTGGATTCTGGGAACAATTGGTCTTATTTGTCTTTTGTGACTATATACGCGTATATAAGGCAAATCTACAATCATATATATACGATTGTAGACTGCTAAAAAAAACACACACACAGATTTTCAAAAACATTTATGACAAAGACGTTATGAATTCTTAAATTTGTGAAATTGCCGCCATTTTGAAACCGCGAGTTTTGCCAATTAATTACTGGTAAGCTATTACCAAAATCGATTGTAGTTTTAATTTTTAATCAAATTGGACTAAAATTGCGATCGTAAACTTGCTAAAAAACACACACACACACACACACACACACACACACACACACACACACACACACACACACACACACACACACACACACACACACACACACACACACACACACACACACACACACACACACACACACACACACACACACACACAAATACATACAAACAATTTATATATATATATATATATATATATATATATATATATATATATATATATACATATATGTTATTTTAAGGCGAAAAGCACATTGAGGCTATTACTGCCTCCCTAAATGTAAGCGTGAGTGTAAAGTGTTAAAGTCACTGTATAGTGTTGTAAGTGTAAGTGTGTGTTAGACTCGTAAGTGTAGTGTTGTACCGCAAGGGTTAGTCTAAATCCTCTCAATAGGTGCAGCTAGTCTGCACCCTCGGCGGGGATGACACTTTTAAATACCTACTCCTATTCGTTAGGAATAGGAATTCCAACTAATTTCAATTGGAGCAGCCATCATGTTAAGACTCAGACCCGGGACTTTGAAATGAGCACCGACCTTTAGATCGCAAGATGAGGAGTTGTTAAATATAAATGATTATAATTGATAATAATTGTATATATACATATATACAATATATATATATATATATATATATATATATATATATATATATATATATATATATAGAGAGAGAGAGAGAGAGAGAGCCAATCAGAAGCGAGCACGTCAGGTTTAATGTATACATGTTGAATAGAGGAGGGGTACGAGATGGAGATAGACAATTATAAATAGGACGGACCATAATATTGGTGACCAGTATAGATATAGTTTTTGAAGATGGAGGTTCATCCGAAACGCGTCAACGAAAGTAGAATTGACGAAGCTAGGGAAGGCAGTATCATTATACTGAACATAGTGATATATATGTATATCACACACACACACACACACACACACACACACACACACACATATATATATATACCGCCCTAAATGTGCTTTTTGCCTTAAAATAACAACTAAAAGTGTCAGTCTATGGACACACCAAGGTTTATTGTTATTGCCGCTGCAACTACAAAGGCTATTCCCGAAGTACACAAAGTTATCTAAGATCTCGCGGCAAGTGCTTACAATAGATTGCATCTCAGCTGCCGAGTTTTTGCTTTGATTAATTAGTTCTACCCTTAGAGCGTAGGATAGGGTAGAGGGTGGTGGTGCAATTACGCTACATGCAAGAACTGTGCACCGTCTGCTCTCTTACACGCTTCCATATTGCTTGCGGTCATGTTGTATTCCTGTTTCATCAACATTGTTTGTCGGGTTTACGAGACACGGCGCAGCATTAGGCAGACAAATATTAACTATACTGTGTGCACAGCTGGGACGTTTTAACAAAGTCAACATAAATACAGTATACTTTGTTGTGTTGACTTATGGAACGGCCATCATGGTAAGGCCCAGATCCGGATTTTGAAATGAGCACCAATCCTACTCTAGATGACTGTTTGAGAATTCGTTAAAATTTATATATATATATAAAATTTCAGCTATATAAATTCAAATAAATATAATTTTGCATAAAAATATAAAAATTCCCACACCGGATGTTCTTTTCAGATTTATTGATTTCCGGCAAGAAATAGTGTGACTTAGTGTTGGTTTTATATTTGCATAATGCTTCGATTCACACTGATTTCCCGAGAGTGTGGAAAATGAAGAAGAAGAAGACTAAAATGAACAATAGTGCTTTCTTGTCTGTGTTCGTGTATGGAAATTGGATTGCAGCACAATACAGATGCGACTGTCTTTCGAAAAAACCGCCATATTGTATCACACGCGATATATCGCTGTCTCGCTGACGTGATGGAAGCGAATTTTTAAAAACATATTTTTTATGTTAAACTTCTTTTGAAAATCTAATTCAACCAAAAGCGATCAACATTAAAATCTGCATATAATTAGCATTTCAATGAAATTTCAAAAATGTACCCTGATCGATGCTGAAGTTAATTTTTTTAATTTTAAAGGATTTTGAAAATTCTAAACGCTAGTTTATGTAGTTTTTAACGATGATTACGTTAGTGAAGCCAGACTTTCAAAAATATTTAAAACAAAAACGTTATGAATTTTGAAAGATTTGAAATAAGCACTAATTTAAAGTTGAAGAAAGTTTGTGCAAGTTGTTACCAAAATTGATTTTTTGCCAAGTTTGATTTAAAAAATGAGGCTCTTATTAAAAGCTAATGTCTGCAAGCATATAATTATTAAGTTTACAAAAAAATGGATAAAATTATTGATTATACATAAGCTATCTAAGATGTATGAACTGATATGTATAATTAATAATTTATGGTAATGATGAATCGATTGTGGAACTTATTACCAGAATTTTTTAAATCGATATCTGAGTTTAGTTTTTAAAATTAGGATTATGACCTATTCTTCCCGTCAGTGGTCTATCAACTAACCTCATAAAGGCTACCGCGGTTTCGAAACTTTATAGTTTCATCTTCAGGCCATACAAAATGTTGAATCCCTCTGTCGAGGTCATCACAAAGTCAAACAAAACATTAAAACATACATCACAAACACTGAGCACAATTACACGTTTAAAATATTCCCAAGCTACACACGTGACTCGTACGTCGTTACATTCCGGACTGCGGAGTCTCCATCATTAGTAGCGTCCGTCATTGTTATCAGTTACGGTGTGTCTGTTTTTCTTTGTTACTTACTCAAATCACTTACCCTTAGAGCCATGTCATATATTAAATTTGATTTAAATGAAAGTTTTTCATTGAGGATGTTCTGGGGTTTGATTTTTTGCTCTTATAAATCTCAAACTCTTCAATCGCATCCATATAACTACTTTTATGACACAAATGTAATATTTCCATGTTGGTATGGATGTCTTCAAATTTATGGTTTTTGTCCATAAGATGTTCTGCGAAAGCCGAGTTTGTTGATAATGCACTTCTGGATATGTGCTCTTTAAATCTTTTCTTAAAAGAGCGAGATGTCTGACCTATATAGAAGCTTAGGCAATCACTACATTTCATTTTGTATATGCCAGTTTTTTCAAGGTTATCTCCACTTGTATTTGCAACTGGCTTCTTTAATAATGTTGATAACTTATTAGTTGTTCTGAAAGAGACATTTATATTTTCTTTGGCTAATTCTTTTTTTAGGGTGTGGCTTAGAGTTGAACCATATTCTGTGTAGATGTACGTTTTTTTATCAGGAACGATTTTTTTAATTTTGGTTTTTGTTTTTGGCAACAAGCCTATCAACAATTGAACTTTTATAACAACTCAGTTTTTAAAGTCAGGCAATATTAATTGAGTTAAAATAACGGAGACTACCTTATGGTCCTAACTTTGCCCTTAGTAAAAACAATAAATGAATCAATCCCTTAGTAATTTCATAATTAATTTTTGAAGTTTATTTTTTCTAGTTTTTATTTATATATTTATCGATATATTGTTGTACAAAACCAAGAAATTCTTGTTTTTGTTATTGATATATGTTATGTTGGATATTGTATGTTGTGTGTGTGTGTGTGTGTGTGTGTGTGTGTGTGTGTGTGTGTGTGTGTGTGTGTGTGTGTGTGTGTGTGTGTGTGTGTGTGTGTGTGTGTGTGTGTGTGTGTGTGTGTGTGTGTGTGTGTGTGTATATAAAAATAAAAGTATAATAACGTAAAATATAATAAATGTATAAAACGTCACAGTTGCACAGCTAATACATGTCAGTAAACTAAATACTAAATAATTAATTTGGGCTGGGTAAGCAGTACGATGGCGTTTAAAATAATTTAAACATTTATTGTTCACGCCTATCAATATACAATAAACATATAAAACGTCCCATTTGTACAGTTAACACTTGTCACAAAACTAAATAATTAATAAATAAACTTGTCACAAACATACTAAATAATTACTTTGGACTGGGTAAGTAGTATAATGACGTTTAAAATAACTGAAATATTTGTTATTCACACCTACCGATATAGCATAAACGTATATAACGTGACTGTTGTACAGTTAACACTTGTCACAAAAATAAATACTAAATAATTAAATTGGACTGGGTAAGTAGTATAATGGCGTTTTTTAAAACGTGAATAGGTCGATGTTAATCTTATGTACCTAAACCATACTCATACCAAATTTAATCTCAATTGGTCCAGTAGTTAACAGGTGATTGAATAACAAGCATTTTTATTTATTTAAAGGCGAAAAGCAAATTGAGGCCTCCC
>CM040190.1:3039201-3041701 GCA_022606455.1 Callitettix versicolor
ACACACACACACACACACACACACACACACACACACACACACACACACACACACACACACACACACACACACACACACACACACACACACACACACATACATACATACACACACACACGCACACATTTAGATATTATGATAGACTCTTATTTAAACATAACGGGTCTGGGTTGAACCATGATAGAAAATTTAATAGTTTTTTCAATGGAAATTCACCAATATCAGCAAGTTAAATGAAAGATGTACTTACAAGAAGAATGAAATAAATCTTTTAACAAAGATGACATCTACGATTTACTTGTAATTATAAGTTTATTTGTATTTATTTTA
The DNA here is from genome assembly GCA_022606455.1 of Callitettix versicolor. Classification (NCBI taxonomy): domain Eukaryota; kingdom Metazoa; phylum Arthropoda; class Insecta; order Hemiptera; family Cercopidae; genus Callitettix; species Callitettix versicolor. The sequence continues at coordinate 3,039,532 of CM040190.1, forward strand.
TTTCATTGTATCATTTATTTATTTACTTGTAACTATCAGTATATTTGTATTTATTTTATTTCATTGTATCATTTATTTATTTACTTGTAACTATCAGTATATTTGTATTTATTTTATTTTATTATCTTTATTTACTTGTAATTATCAGTTTTTTTGTATTTTATTTATTTATTTGTAATTATCAGTTAATTATTGTATTTTATTTATTTACTTGTAATTATCAGTTTATTTGTATTTGTTTTATTATATTGTATTTATTTGCTTGTAATTATCAGTTTATAATTATTGCATTGTTTTTATTTGTAATTTATTTTATTATTTATTTTATTTTATTGTATTTATTTGCTTGTAATTATCAGTTTATATGTATTTATTTTATTTCATTGTATTTATTTGCTTGTAATTATCAGTTTATATGTATTTATTTTATTTTATTGTATTTATTTGCTTGTAATTATCAGTTTATATGTATTTATTTTATTTCATTGTATTTATTTGCTTGTAATTATCAGTTTATATGTATTTATTTTATTTCATTGTATTTATTTGCTTGTAATTATCAGTTTATATGTATTTATTTTATTTCATTGTATTTATTTGCTTGTAATTATCAGTTTATATGTATTTATTTTATTGCATTGTATTTATTTGCTTGTAATTATCAGTTTATATGTATTTATTTTATTTCATTGTATTTATTTGCTTGTAATTATCAGTTTATTTGTATTTATTTTATTTTATTGTATTTATTTGCTTGTAATTATCAGTTTATATGTATTTATTTTATTTCATTGTATTTATTTGCTTGTAATTATCAGTTTATATGTATTTATTTTATTGCATTGTATTTATTTGCTTGTAATTATCAGTTTATATGTATTTATTTTATTGCATTGTATTTATTTGCTTGTAATTATCAGTTTATATGTATTTATTTTATTGCATTGTATTTATTTGCTTGTAATTATCAGTTTATATGTATTTATTTTATTGCATTGTATTTATTTGCTTGTAATTATCAGTTTATATGTATTTATTTTATTGCATTGTATTTATTTGCTTGTAATTATCAGTTTATATGTATTTATTTTATTGCATTGTATTTATTTGCTTGTAATTATCAGTTTATATGTATTTATTTTATTGCATTGTATTTATTTGCTTGTAATTATCAGTTTATATGTATTTATTTTATTGCATTGTATTTATTTGCTTGTAATTATCAGTTTATATGTATTTATTTTATTGCATTGTATTTATTTGCTTGTAATTATCAGTTTATATGTATTTATTTTATTGCATTGTATTTATTTGCTTGTAATTATCAGTTTATATGTATTTATTTTATTGCATTGTATTTATTTGTAATTATCTTGTAATTATCAGTTTATATGTATTTATTTTATTGCATTGTATTTATTTGCTTGTAATTATCAGTTTATATGTATTTATTTTATTGCATTGAATTTATTTGCTTGTAATTATCAGTTTATATGTATTTATTTTATTGCATTGTATTTATTTGCTTGTAATTATCAGTTTATATGTATTTGTTTTATTGCATTGAATTATTTGCTTGTAATTATCAGTTTATATGTATTTATTTTATTGCATTGAATTTATTTGCTTGTAATTATCAGTTTATATGTATTTATTTTATTGCATTGTATTTATTTGCTTGTAATTATCAGTTTATTTGTATTTATTTTATTTTTGTATTTATTTGCTTGTAATTATCAGTTTATTTGTATTTATTTTATTGAATTGTATTTATTTGTAATTATCAGTTTATATGTATTTATTTTATTGCATTGTATTTATTTGCTTGTAATTATCAGTTTATTTGTATTTATTTTATTTCATTGTATTTATTTGCTTGTAATTATCAGTTTATATGTATTTATTTTATTGCATTGTATTTATTTGCTTGTAATTATCAGTTTATATGTATTTATTTTATTGCATTGTATTTATTTGCTTGTAATTATCAGTTTATATGTATTTATTTTATTGCATTGTATTTATTTGCTTGTAATTATCAGTTTATATGTATTTATTTTATTGCATTGTATTTATTTGCTTGTAATTATCAGTTTATTTGTATTTATTTTATTGCATTGTATTTATTTGCTTGTAATTATCAGTTTATATGTATTTATTTTATTGCATT
>CM040190.1:3046701-3054201 GCA_022606455.1 Callitettix versicolor
TGTAGACACAATGTTGTCATATGTCACTGTGTTCACTGACTCCACGCAACTGTCTCGCTGACCACATGCAAGCAAATTTTCAAAAAAATAAAAATAAACATAATCGAGCAAACATTTTGTTAATTAATCGCTGCACGCAACTGTCTCGCTGACGAGATAGAAGCTAATTTCCAAAAGTACTTTTTTCTCCTTTTTTTACCCTCTTATATCCTTTTTGAATTCACCATTATAATCACCGTAAAAATCTGCATATATTAGTACTTTAAACTTTCAATTTACATTGAAAATTAAATCCTGACCACAGTCAAAAAAAATTCTTTACCAAAAGCTATTTTTGCGCCAAGGTTAAATCAAATCGGAATAAATTTTGACGTTATGAATTCTTAAATTCGTGAAATTGCCGCCATTTTGAAACTATTGAGCTAATTTTGCCATTTAATGCTGGTGCCAATTAATTACTGGTAAGCTATTATCAAAATCGATTGTAGTTTTAATTTTGAATCAAATTGGACTAAAATTGCGATCGTAAACTTGCTAAAACACACACACACACACACACACACACACACACATATATATATATATATATATATATATATATATATATATATATATATATATATATATTTAAATATATACACGTTTTTTTGTTATTTTAAGGCGAAAAGCACTTTGAGGCTATTATCACTTCCCTAAATGTAAGTGTAAAGTGTTAAAGTTGTAAGTGTAGTGTTGTAAGTGTAAGTGTGTGTCAGACTCGGGTACCGCAAGGTTACCGCAATGGGTCTGCATCCCCCTGCGGTGATTTGGAATTTAATTGTAATTACTTCACAGTTATTTATTTAGTTGTACGCTTTAAGGTGTTTTTCCTTGTCCCATACAGAAAGGAACCTGTGGAAAAGTATTTGTTTTGACAGCTGTTGCCACGCCATTTTAAGCCTTATAAACTTAAACTTGTACGGAACCAGACTGTTAGTAAAGTAACGCACTGCAAAAGAAGCAGCACATCGCACATTGCTCTCGCAAGTCACCACACCATGGTACATCTAACGTTCATTATTTGTTGTTACAGGAAACACATGAGTGTTTATCCATCAACAAGTGATCCAGAGGAATGAGCGCTCATTTCACGGCCTTAGTGCACGATTGTTGTATAACTCATTTTCAAATAGAAATTCTTTAATAAACTGCGAAAGATATTTTGGAGAAAATAATAAACAACTTACATTTCGTTTTCATACCATTAATACAAAAATGCTATTAATAAAACATTATTTTTTCATATGAAAAATTATTATTTAAAATAATTCAAACCATTAATTGTTTTAATTACAGATCATGTAAAAAGCAGATTTAAATATCTCAAAGTGCAGCATAAAAAATTGAATTTCCCTAAAAGTGTTGTATTTTTAATCATTTTTCCCACAATCGCTTTTACTTCATCGTATACTGAAAATAATAGATACAAAATATGAAATTACTTTAAATTTAATTATTTGACTTTCATAAGTAAAACTGTATTTTCCTTTCGAAAATAAAAATTTGTAACTGTTACTTTGTGCTAGATTGATCTGAACATACCGTTTAGACGTCTTATTTTATTTGTTAAGAATTCTATAAATAATTGTTTAGATTTTTATTCACTGTTATTTTTCACTACTTCAAATGTCTCGATACGCATTTCTCTTTCAAACTGGACAGGTTTTCCAGTTACTCGAACCGGAAATTCGGAAAAACAAAAAAGACCGCAAAAATTAACGCGAGAAAGACTGTACAGTCCTGTTTCATTTACTTCCCCTCATTGCCATTTTATGTTTCTGTAACTTTGTAACCACCGTTAACCTATTTCGTAAAACAATATTCCAATACTCACATTGATGTTTGTAACAATCCAAAAATTAATCGTTCAATAAAAATTAAACTTTTATTAAACACTGTCAAACGTTCAGACACGTCTGTAAAGTAAGCTAAGCGAGCGGAACACAAAGACGTGTTCAAAGTTACGCGACCAGTCGCCGACTGCGCGGGGGCGGTTGTGTTGTACGCGCGTGCGCAGTGGGTCCTTCAGTATCACATGTTTCAAATTGCTATATTGATTTCAATATTAAAAATTATAACAATGTAAGACTGACTCGACACACGTAGATTTATTGGGTTCCAAGGCATACATTGGCCGCGAAGAACCCTATGTATTTAATGTAACTATGTAATCAGTGCGAAAGTAAGAAACATTACGTGACAGTGAGTCATGTTGTGATCACAATAGTATTTAGTTTAAATTATTTATGTGTACTGATTTTGAGAAGAATTTATCTAAGTAAAATGGTGATACTTTGTGTTGATTCACTCTACGAAGTACTAAGGTAGTTGGGGACTAAAAAAATAAAATCGACTTTCGTTTTCCAAATCACTTGAGGCAAAAACTTATTTATACTTAGACGACTGTCCGTCCGTGGGTGCGTGGGCACTCCTAGTTGATAGCGTACTGGGCTTTCACCCCGAGGACCCGGGTTCGATTCCCGGCCAGGGCTTGGCATTTTCATACGCTATAAATAATCCCATAGTCTGCATTAGCCCAAGTGTGCACAATAGTCGGACGTTAAACATCAAAAAAAAAAAAAAAAAATTTTTTGTATTACCATAACTCGGAACAATTTTATAATTTAAAAAACGAATTTTTATAGCCTCGTTTTAGTTAAAAAACTATAATAAAGTATTATAAAAATAGGTTCTATTAAATTTCTATCAATTAAATTTTTAAATAGACTGAAAAAACCATTCAGGATTTTATTGAAAAGCGCTTAGAAATGTCAGTATGGTTACTCTATGTTGGCTCTCCGCCTCGGTGGCCTATTTGGTAGCGTACTGGGCTTTCACCCCGAAAGACCTCGATTCCCGGTCAGGGCTTGGCATTTTCATACGCTATAAATCATCCCATCGTCTGCATTAGCCCAAGTGTGGACAATAGTTGGAAGTTAAAGAAAAGATCTACATTGGTTCATCTGACTTCGAAAAAATTTCGTTAAAATATTCTGTTTCTCAACATTAAATCATTACAATATTTGACTTTAAAAAAATAGGTTTGTAAGTGAAACAAAAAACAAACCATGACTGCCAACCCACAACCAGATTTCGTGAAAATAGTTGCACAATAGTTGGACGTTAAACACCAAAAAAAAAAAAAAAAATTGTTTTGTATTACCGTAACTTGGAACAATTTTATTACTTAAAAACGAATTTTTATAGCCTCGTTTTAGTTAAAAAAACTATCAAAAAGTATTATAAAAATAGGTTCTATTAAATTTCTATCAATTAAATTTTTAAATAGACTGAAAAAAATTCAGGATTTTATTGAAAAGCGCTTAGAAATGTCAGTATGGTTACTCTATGTTGGCTCTCCGCCTCGGTGGCCTATTTGATAGCGTACTGGGCTTTCACCCCGAGGACCCGGGTTCGATTCCCGGCCAGGGCTTGGCATTTTCATACGCTATAAATCATCCCATCGTCTGCATTAGCCCAAGTGTGCACAACAGTCGGACGTTAGAAAAAAATCTACATTGGTTCATCTGACTTCGAACAAATTTCGTTAAAATATTCGGTTTCTCAACATTAAATCATTACAATATTTGACTTTAAAAAAATAGGTTTGTAAGTGAAACAAAAAACAAACCCTGACTGCCAACCCACAACCAGATTTCGTGAAAATTAGTATGAAGTTATAATTTGCTGATATCTAAGAACTATTTTATAATTTAAAAAAGGGGTTTTAAGGATTTTTTTATAAAAATTGCCAATATTTGAATTTTCTCAAAAAACGGCTCTAATTATTTTAATCAAATTTTGCTCAAACCTACTTAAACTTTGTTTAGCCTATTAGTAACCAAATGAAAAATATGGGTCAAAAATTTGCCTTCGGAGCTATTGAATAAAAAAAAAATTAGCCAAGGTTTTTAAAAATCATTTCATCCGATATTCTCAAATTTTTGGTTGTACATGAGAAGATTCATTGTAAGTAGTTTAAGATATCTGAAATAAGAGAAGTTTTCGGTTAGACAAAAAATCGGGGAAAGGTTCAGTCAAATTAGAAAGTTGCTTTTTTAAATTTCAGTTAGTTAGGACAGATTGTTATTTTCCGGATTTTAGACCTGAACAATTGTATGTCAGAAAGTTTGTGTAATATCCTTGCAACATATATTTAATGGTAAATCAACACACGATATTATATATCTTTAATCATGTACAGTTTAAAATATATGATTATATACGGAACTGGATGTTTTTTTTTAAATTTCGTTCTCACAATGCGAAACACAATGTTGAAAAATTGATATTCATAAAAAATGCATCTTGGGGATTTGAATGATATCGTATTGTTTCAGCATTATGTTTATGTATGTATTACAGCCACTTTGAATCATTACACTATAACTTGCATAATAGTTATATTATTATTTTGTCATCATTTGTTTCTATGGAACAATACACGTCGTTGCGAAAGGCCTAAGTAATTATGCATTTATTTACATAAAAAGAGTTTCGAAACGGCTGTCATTTAAAATCTATTAAATATCTTAAATTAAAAAAAATCTTATTTCTCAATCGCAATCAGCGTTAAGAAACTGCATAAATTAGCAATTAGAATTTTCGAAATCTGTTCGAAATTAGTAAACTTAATTTGATCGTGGTTCATTTTTCATTGTCAACGCAATTAGAAAGTTTGAAATGCTAATATGTAGATTGTAATGCTGTTTATGATGGCGTGAAATGAGAGGTTCAAAAAAGGGTATAAAATTACATTTTGAATGTTCGCTTGTATCACGTCAGCGAGATAGTTAAATGTCGCGATTATCATCTTCTAAACTTTTATTTGTGCCGTGCAATAATCTTACAAAAGAATTAAATTGCTTAAGACTCAACGTGGTTTTGCAATTTGAGATAGATGGATAGATAGGTGGATAGATAGATAGATAGATAGATAGATGGATGGATGGATGGATGGATGGATGGATGGATGGATGGATGGATGGATGGATGGACGGACGGAAAGACGGACGGAAGGATGGACGGACGGATGGTGGATGGATGGACGGACGGACGATGGATGGATGGATGGACGGACGGATGGATGGATGGATGGATGGATGGATGGATGGATGGACGGATGGATGGATGGATGGATGGACGGACGGACGGACGGACGGATGGATGGAGGGATGGATGGACGGACGGATGTGGATGGATGGATGGATGGATGGATGGATGGACGGATGGATGGACGGACGGATGGATGGATGGATGGATGGACGGACGGATGGACGGATGGATGGATGGATGGATGGACGGACGGATGGATGGATGGATGGATGGATGGATGGATGGATGGATGGATGGATGGATGGATGGATGGATGGATGGATGGATGGATGGATGGATGGATGGACGGACGGATGGATGGATGGATGGATGGATGGATGGATGGATGGATGGATGGATGGATGGATGGATGGATGGATGGATGGATGGATGGATGGATGGATGGATGGATGGATGGATGGATGGATGGATGGATGGATGGATGGATGGACGGACGGACGGACGGATGGATGGATGGATGGATGGATGGACGGATGGATGGATGGATGGATGGATGGACGGATGGATGGATGGATGGATGGATGGATGGATGGATGGATGGACGGACGGATGGAGGGATGGATGGGTGGATGGATGGATAGATGGATTCTTTTTTTGCTTCAATGTTCATATGGGTAGCGACATTTTTTTCATTTTGAGTAAAACCACATTCGTCAACACTAAACTCTAATTTCGATTTTTTTCTGTTGAGTTTATTTTATAATTATTTGTTAAAATAAGTGGTTATTTTTTTATTATCGCCGGATATTTTATTTTGTTGTTCTTCTTCCCTATCAGTGTACAAGTCCTTAAACCAGTACGGACTTACGGCATTCAACTTTGGGGTTGTGCCAGTCAAACAGAAATTGTATTCAAAGATTTCAAAATAGGGTGCTTCGGGGTATCGTTGATGCTCCTTGGTACATCCGAAATGACAACTTGCACAAAGACCAGCAGTTCCAACTATCGATAGTGAAGTTAGAAAATCTGCTCAAAGTTGCAAACAAAGACTACATCAGTACATTAATGTCGAGGCCCTTCAGCTACTCAACAACGATGGCACGGTTAGAAGATTGAAAAGAGTAAAACCATTTGAACTGTGTAGTTTTTAAGTCTCACTATTTAAGAGACTATTAGTTCTGAACTAGGTTACTGTCAGTGGATGGAACTTAGTATAACTTTTATGTATTAATTTAGGTCCAAAACAAATAGCTTATTGGTGTTGCACTGGATTGCTATAATAATTTTTAAAAAAATTGTATACAAAAATGATAACACCAGAAAAAATCTTTTACAACCTTAGTTTGTGTGAAGCGTTCCAAAGAAAGCGGTGAAATATAGAGTAAATTATTTCTTTTATATTCTTCTTCTTTTCTGCTAGGATTATTGTCACTATGTTGAGTATAATAATCTGCCTTCCCTAGCTTCGTCAATTCTACTTTTTATGACGCGTTTCGGAGAACCTCCATCTTCAAAAACTATATATATAATGGTCACCAATATTATGGCCCGTCCTATTTATAATTTTCTATCTCCACCTCGTACCCCTCCTCTATTCAACAAGTGTACATTAAACCTGACGTGCTCGCTTCTGATTGGCTCTTCAAAATCATACGTTTTCGCTCGCTTCTGATTAGCTCCTTTCAAACTTTCTCTTCAACGGTCGTCTCTCCTGTTAATTTTTTAAAATTTTAAAATTTTTAAACGTAATATCTGCTTGCGACGATATCTGTTCATTTATTATGTTTTCTCCCTTTAATTTATCCTAGTTCTAAATTTTAAAGAACATGTAAGATCATTCAAATACGGCAAAAATGATTCAAATTATGCGTCACATTTAATAAAAGAGGGACACATACCTCGATAAATAGAAAACTCCATGAAGGTACTACATATGGCAGAAAAAGGAAGACGTATGCACATTTTAGAGAACTTGGAAATTTTTAAATCTAAATTAAAGGGAGAAAACATAATAAATGAACAGATATCGTCGCAAGCAGATATTACGTTTAAAAATCTAAAAATTTCCAAAAATTAACAGGAGGGACGACCGTTGAAGAGAACGTTTGAAAGGAGCCAATCAGAAGCGAGCACGTCAGGTTTAATGTACACGTGTTGAATAGAGGAGGGGTACGAGGTGGAGATAGAAAATTATAAATAGGACGGCCATAATTATGGTGACCAGTATAGATATAGTTTTTGAAGATGGAGGTTCTCCGAAACGCGTCATCGAAAGTAGAATTGACGAAGCTAGGGAAGGCAGATCATTATACTCAACATAGTAACTTATTTCTTTGGGCATGTTGTATTAAAGCACACTCACAGTTACTAACAACAATCACAGATCGTGCACAAAACACAAACAAA
>CM040190.1:3059201-3064201 GCA_022606455.1 Callitettix versicolor
ATATATCGATCGCCCAAAGTCTTTTTGTAATGTTTTGAAACCTCGTTACTCCCTTCAGTAACTTATGGAAACTTATCTGGTCGCGGATCGGTATAAGATTTGAGAGGTCATATATTAGTTAATGAAAATACTTACACCACACTCGTATAGCCTATATAAGACTGCTGTGTACAGGCACAAAAACATAGTAACACTATGAAAACTAGCTTTTACTCAAATAATACGATTTTACGTAAACATATATTTTAAAAAATATGTTTTATAAATATGTAAGATTTATTTATGTATTTATACAAAACTTTAGATAAAATTGTATGTAATTATATTGTTAAAAATCTTTTATAAATGTAAAAGTTGTTAAAAAGTATTTTTTATATTCTTCTTCTTTTCTGCTAGAATTATTGTCACTATATTGAGTATAATGATCTGCCTTCCTAAGCTTCGTCAATTCTACTTTTGTTGACGCGTTTTCGGAGAACCTCCATCTTCAAAAAATCTCAGTAGAGTATAGATATACTGAGTATAGATAAAGTTTTTGAAGATGGAGGTTCTCCGAAACGCGTCAACAAAAGTAGAATTGACGAAGCTAGGGTAGGCAGATCGTTATACTCAACACAGTATTTTTTACATCATTAAATTGCATTTGGCCTGTCCTTAAATATTACTAGGTCACTAAACAGAATTTGTTTCAAAGTTATTAAATTATTCATGACTACGTCATATTATAATTCAGTTATTTTAAATCTTTATTTAAATTTGTGGTGAGTTTACAGTTGACCGTCGGTTTATTTGTTTTTTCATTAATTAATTTATTACAATCCTAATTTTACGGATTAATTGTGTAAAACCACATAATTAACGTGTATAAACTTAGTGAATTAAATTAAACGGCTTATGACGTTTAAGTCGTTTCCACATATAAAAGTTGGATGGCTTTGACGTTCAAATGTTGATGTAGTCTCTTCTTGTGCCGAAAGCCGCAGTCATTTACATACTTCAAGTCTAACACATTCAGTGTCTACTTGTATTCACTTACTGCAATGTGTTGCCCCTCTGTTTCCCGTGCAACCAAGGTCATGACAATCACGTGTGCGTCAAATTTATAAGCAGTTTAAATTTAAAATAAAATAATTTTTGTAAAGTTTTAAAATATTTTAGTTACAAAACAGTACATTGATATTTAAATTACTTTTTTTAGTCATTTAAAAAATATATAATTAATATTTAAAAAATTTTAATGACAAAAAAATTATAAAAAACTCTTAAATTAATTTCGTGATTTATAAAATGATATTTTTATATTAAATATTATAGGTTTTGGTGATATACTCTAAACATGGTTATAAGCACAATCCTGGTAGATCTGTACAGTCTGGGCAGAAGTAGAGTGTATCCTTACGAATGTTTTGCTGATAGTATTGTCAACAACGTTTTTTTTTGCCACTGTTACAAGCGGCTTTTTGCCACTAAACCAAACACACAAAATAGAAAATGCACCACAAATTTCTAAACCAAACACGTTATAGAATAAAATAAACAATTTTTGGAATAAAATTTCTCTCAAGAGTAAAAACGCGTACTTGTCAAACAAGCCAGTAAATGCACTCTAATAACAACAAAAACCTGAAACCAATGGTATTTTCTCAAACAATAGACTGTCCTAAATGTAGAGAGGCCTTTATCTAAACCTGGCCAGCAAAGTGCAATTTCTCAGAATTTTATAGAAAATAACTGTGCAGTTTGACGCACACGTGTTCGTCATGGGCTCGTTAGACGTGACACACACGTGTGCGTCACACTCAACGTGCTAGGTTGCATGAAGGTCATCATTCGTCCGGTACCATCTTGCATTTGTCATTGCACGAATAATAAGATTTTGTACTCGCTGGATAATCTGTTGATTTGGGGGTTCTGTACATCCCCAAAGTTCAGCACAATTACTGATATGTACAATAATCTCTTGTGGTACAAGGCCAACTGAGATTTTCGTCCCATCAGCCAATACAAATCATGCAGTTTTTGTTTGCTTTGCTCTGCTTTCTTACATACATGATGCTTCCACGTAAGGCGTTCATCAAGATGCATTCCAAGATATTTAGCAGATTTACTCTGTGCAATTCGTTTATTATTAAGATACACCCCATAACTTGGACCTATGTGATCGTGGGCTTATAGGGAATTGTCTGCGGCTAGCTCATTATATTTTGGAAAAAACAGTGGGCCGGTACTTGAACCAGAATAGTTCCGGTTTGGATGGTACATTAGTTTAGAGCCTTCACAAAATCACGTCGGTTTTGTAGACATCTTTTTATTAGCACGAGTACCGCGAAATACCGAAACCGTTTCGTCTATAAGGCACAAAAACAAGTTATTTATTACATTCACAGATTTTGTTATGATGAAAAATGAAAAATAATTACACTAATTTAAATAGTATGACCAGAAACAATACACTACTACCCCAAATATGTAAAACTGTTGGTAGTAAAATTGGTTATATATAATACTATCCACATATATAACATTCTCCCTGAGGACCTCAAATTATTACATAACTCTAATTCTTGGAGGAATAAACTTAAAAAAATGTGCTATCAAATGTGTTATAATGTAATTACAAAATTATAAGAAAATATTTTTAATGAACTATTCATTTAATATGTTACTTTTGTCATAAAATTTATTTTTTCTACCACCAAAGTTGTATTAGTGAGATATCTTCTTGCTATGACAACAAATTTAATGATCTCACCTTGGATTATAAATGGCTGTTTATTTATATAATTATAAGTCTTTTCATATATACTCTGTTGTAAGTTAGTTGTAAGTTTCTTTCCTACACACAGATATCTCTATATCTCTGCAGAGTTTACTATGGTATTATAATGTGTTTTACTAATTAAATATTTTGGATTAAATAAATAAGTACAATATATATATATATATATATATATATAAGTTTTTTTGACCTCTCAAAAACCGATTTCAAATCAAAAGTCAGGATCGGCGCTACTAAAATCAAGATCTAGGGTCTGGGTTTTACCATGATGGCAACTCAATTTTTCAATGGAAATCAGCTAATAGAAGAGAAGGAGAAGGAGAGGGAGAGAGAGCTAATTTTTCAATAGAGAGAGAGAGAGAGAAGGAGAAAAAGAGGAAGAGAGGGTGAGAGGAAAAGAGTGGGATAGAGAGGGAGAGAGAGAGAGGAAGAGTGAAGGAGAGAGAGTGAGAAATAACGAGAGAGATAGGGAGAGAAAGGAGAGTGTTCGACAGAGAGGGAATGAGATGGAGAGAGCGAGAGAGGGAGAGAGAGGTAGGAAAAGAAGGATAGAGAAGAAGGGAGAGAGAGGGAGAGTTAGAGAAGAAGAAAGGGTGATAGGGAGAGAGAGGGAGAGAGAAATTGAGAGAGAGGGAGAGGAAAGGAGAGAGGAAGAGAGAGAAAGAGGGAAGGGGAGAGATTTTTTTGAAGGAGAGAGATTTTTTTGCGGCGAAAAACCGTTAAGGTTATCATCGCCGAGAAGGAGAGAGAAAGAGAGGAAGAGAGAGAGAGAAAGAGTGGGAGGGAGAGAGAGAATGAGGAAGAGAGAAGGAGAAACAGAGGGAGTGAGAAAGGGAGATAGGGAGAGGGAGAGAGAAAATGAAAATGAAATTTTTAAAAATTTGTTCTACTAAATTTTCTTCAGAGGATTCAAGGAGAATTTGACTGTAAAATATTAAATTTAATGTTAAATAATTTATTAATCAGCGTTGATATTAACCGCCTCGAATGGTTAAAAGGATTTTTATTCTCTTTAAATAAACTGTGTTTAGCTTTCCACTTGAAAATACAATCCTGAAAGAGGTCCTTAAGGATTACTGTTGATTTTACATACTTCGCACAGGGAGAACGTGAAGTGGCAATTAAATATGCAGCGAACCATGCAAAGGACCCGGAAGCGCAGTGGTTCAGGCGTCAACTAAATCTAGGCAATACACTATTTTAATAAATCAACACTGAACCAAAGTAAACAAAGCTGTACTCATAAAGTGTTATTGTCACCGACGCTAATGTTACGCTAGAATGGATCGCGCTAAATACGACGATAAATCAAAAAAGATAAAACAGTCAATTGCAAAGCTCTCCCATCAACTGTGACTGCTTCATTTAGTATTGTAATGTGAAATGATATGTGCGCTGTAATGTGACAGGTTCGACTGTACAAGTTCTTATCTGACGCAGTTTAGTTTACTGTACTGAAGTAATTACGGCACACAGTTGTCGCACTGACGTGATAGAAGCGAATTTTCAACAAAATAATAAAACATTAAAAAATAATTTTGTATTTTACTATAAACATACTTTTACGAGTCCTTATTTCTTTAAATTTAAAAAGGTATTTTATTTAAAGTTTAAAAATATAATCGCGATACACAGCCGCATTGCTGTCGTGATAACAGCGAATTTTCAAAAATATTTTTCTTTATCTTACCATATTTTTTGAATCGCTGATTTCATCGTAATAACATTAAAATCAGTACATATTAGCATTCTAAACATACAAATTACACTGAAAAACCAAAAATGAACCCTGACCGTCGTCAAAATGCTGATTTCGATTGTGATATCATATTTTCAACGAAAATTTAAGACAAAATATTTAAGAATTTAAAAAAAAGTTTGAAATGGTCGCCATTAAAAACGCCGTTTATTTTTATACACAAAATAAATACGAAATAATTTAAATCTCGAGCTCAGGATCAATGCTCATTTCTAGGCTCCGGATCTGACTCTCACCACGATGGCTGCTATAATGACAAATTTTTTAATAGAAATTTACTAAAATTTAATTTCACAAAAATAAACTGCAACAAAATTAATATTTAAAATTTCAATTTTTTTAAACACGAGTGCCCTTGGTTAGGGTTTAAAGAATTTAATTTTTTATCATGGTTTACCTTAGGTCTCGGTACAATGAAATGAGCACTGATCATGGCCAGTAGGGCACTTTTCAAAATACGAT
>CM040190.1:3069201-3086701 GCA_022606455.1 Callitettix versicolor
AACCAAAAATATCTTTTGTAGTTTTTATAGAACTGAAGAACTATTTCAAAACATTTTACATAATCTTAAATCAAGACTTTTTTAAATTCCTGATATGTTATTAATTTAACAATTTTCACATATGCGTAATTGAAGTCAAAGTAATAGAAAGCAGAGACAAGGGAAGAAAGTGACGCTAGCTTGAAGATCGTTCAAGCGTTGATTTTCTTTGCTATTCTATTTGAAAAGCACCGAAAAATATCAGATTAAAAAATATTTAAGGGCCGACATTTTGAAACTGACTGACGAATTCGCTCGTTAACGAACTTGTCCAAGGTATTAAGAAAGTTTTCTCGCCATGTTTGAATAAAATCTTATTAAATTGCTAGCGTGAACATAGGCCTACTTAGACACACGCGCACGCGCGCACGCACACACACACACGCGCGCGCGCAAACACGAACACGCACTCACTCACTCACACACACACACACACACACACACACTCACACACACACGCGCGCGCGTGCACGCACGCGCACACACTATAATAAGATACTATTTTAACGAATCTCAAAAAGTTTCTCAGATGCCAAGATCGGCACCCAATTTAATATCCCTGGTCTGGGTCTTACCATGATGGCCTTTACGATAGCCCATTTCCCCAAGGAATTTCTCCAAGAGCGTAAGCAGAACTACGGGAATAGAACGTTGCCACTTTAAAATATTTGCTGCAAACTTGCCGCAATTTGTTGAACGTGAAATTCAACTAATACACTAAGAAACTTTTGCAACAATGATGAACTAAATATGGGTCAGTGGGCGGCTTGCTGCAAAGTTGGCAAACTCAAGTCCAGCTATACCAGCAACAACTACGTTCTCTTGCATAACATTTAAAACAGATTCTGTTCACACTCTGTCGAAGTATCGAAACTAATTTAATCTAACAAATTATTCAATTCTATTTTATTTGTTAGTTAAGAATTGTTCTTTATAGTTTCTAGGGCTTGTTTAGTTGGGTATGCGTAGGCCTAAGTGTTTTCAGCAATTATTTAAATTAATTTATATTTTTAATGCCTTTATCGTTCACACAATCACAAAACACTTGTTTTTAAGCAAATGTATCTCAGTCATACTTCGCGAATCACGAAACTTGGCAGATTGTGTATCCAAACCTAAACTTAGGAAGAAATCTCAAATCAAAAAATATTTTTTACAGGTTTATATATATATATATATATATATATATATATATATATGTGTGTGTGTGTGTGTGTGTGTGTGTGTGTATATATATATATTATTTATAACATATATATATATATATATATATATATATATATATATAATTAATAGATAGAATTAATTATAAATTTTTAACTTCTTTTTTTTAAATTAGAACCTAAGCAATTTATACAACATATAACATAATAATAATATTATTATATATATTATGTTATATATGTTATATATATATATATATATATATATATATATATATATATATATATATATTATATTATTATTATTATTATTATTATTATTATTATTATTATTATTATTATTATTATTATTATTATTATTATTATTATTATTATTATTATTATTATTATTATTTGCGTATAGACCCTGTTGGATAACGCAAAGCACTCCGACTCATGTCTTGTTCCTTCTAATCCTCCACACCTCCCTCATCCTGTCCCCATGGATCCTCTTCCGCTCCTCCGTCCATTTTACCCCTGCTCTCTTTGGGATTTCATTCTCTGGGACCTTCCAACCGAGCATCTTTCTCCTGTATGCGTGCCTGTCTTCAACATCTGTTGAGTCTATTCCTGCGTCATCTAGGTCTATCCTGACTTGTGTGATCCACGACGTTGTTGATTTGACTCCTTGTATATACTTAAGGATTCTGTTGGCAAGTATCGTTGTTGGGGGTGTACTGATGTGTCCGTAGAATTGAAGCCTCCTTCTTCTGATATCTGCTGCCAGGTTCGATATCTTCTCTGTGATCATCCGGGTGCAACCTGCAATCTTCTGTATCCATTACACACACACACACACACACACACACACACACACATATATATATATATATATATATATATATATATATATATTGTATATAACATTCACAAATATATATATATATAAAATAGTACAAGAATAATATACACAAATGAATAAATTTATACAACAGTTTCAATGGCTTTGATTATTATATTGATTAAACGATATTTTGGAGTTAATTTTGTAACACATCTATTTTTTAAACTTCTCATTTCACAATCATAAAATGCATTAAAGACTGCAAATATCAGCATTTCAAATTTACAAGCGACATTGAAAATGAACTCAAACCGCTGCCAAAAAAAATTTCTTAATTTCAAAATATATTTGAAAATTTGAAATTCTAATTTATGCAATTAAATTAACGTTAATTAATTAATTTTAATTTAACAATTAAACGTTAATTATTCAAAATAATTTATGACAAAGAAGTTATTTAATTAAAAGAATTTAACGGCCGCCATTCTGAAACTGTTAAACATATTTTTCTGTTGACAAACCTGACCAAAATATTACCAAAATCGATAATACTTTGATTCGAATCGACTAAAATTGAAAACATGATCATGAAAACGAGCAATTTTAATCGGATTTGATTTAAATTTGGCACAAGAATCGATTTTGGCATCATTTTTAACAAGTTCATTACTTAAAGAAATTCGTTCAGTTTCAAAATGGCGGTAATTCAAAATTCCTATCTTAAATGTTTCTAAAATCCGATTTTTCCATCTTACAGCGTTAAAACGGCATAATTTTCAAAATCCATTGATATTATTAATGTTTTTCAAGAGTTCAGGGTATTTTCAGTGTATTTTTAAAGTTTAAAATTCTAATATTTTAATTTCGATTAAGATTGTGGAGTAGGAATTTAAAAAAGTTGAAATAAAGAAAAATGCTTTTGGAAATTTGTTTATATCAAGTCAGCGAGACAGCTGCGTGCCGCGATTATTATTACTTCGAATACAAAACGATTAAACAAAAAAAACATAAAAATAAATGCAGTTGTTCTTTTTTTAAATCTTGGTGAAATGCACTTCTGAATTTCAATCTACACTATTCTATTTAGCTGATTGAAACACATTGTTCAGCCAAATTGAACAGTGTACACATGACTTTATAATGTAAGTTTATTTGCAACTATTGTACCCCTTACTTACCCCCAATATAAGGCACACTGCAGATGTTTGACGCCGTTGCAAACATATTCTGAATCACAACTCACACTTAATGTAATCCAGTATACACACAACATACACGCTCTGCTGAATGCATGCATTACAAAGCGTCGAGATAACATTGTAAGTTACAGTGTTTGGCAGCGAAAGGAATAACTTGGAAATTAAATTTGTAAGAAAAATACTTCGGTAGATTGTACAGGAGTAGTGGTACAGGCAAAGTTTTGTAAAGGTTAAAGGGCACAGTTTGCAAGACGTGCAAAGTTTGTATCGTGTTTTAGGGCTGGCCGTGGCCGTGATGTTGGATTTTGTGTGATACGAGAGCTCAGATTTATAAATATATATATATATATATATATATATATATATATATATATATATATATATATATATATATATATAACAGTATATTTTGAACTTCGCAAGTCTCATATTAAATTAATTACAATTAAAATTTCCTGTGTTTCCGCACGGAATCGAAACTGGGAACCTTCCACGTGTAAGTCGAACGTGATAACCACTACACTACGAAACTACGAAGAAGTTTTACAGATGTAAATATATGAAATTAATCGTAAATTTAATTTCAATAAATATGCAATAATAAAGATCAGTTGTCTTATATTAATTCGTAACAATCAGCTGATTTCGTAGAACAGCTGATAAATTATTATTATTATTATAATTATAAATTATTATTATTATAAAACTTATTATAAATTATAATAAGTTTTAGGTTAAGTAGTGTTATCGTGATTAAAATAAAAATGTAGAGAGAACATGACGCGTGATTTTTATTTTCAGTTCAATAACAGAAATGTTTGTCTGTTTTATTGTTGAAAACGAAAACTTTTGTTGGCACGCCTGATTGGAATTTTGACGGAGAAAAGCTTTTAATTAGCGTCAGATAAAACTCGACACGCTGACTCACCGCTGCGCTTGTCACTTTAGACTCTAAAGGAAGTTAGTTCAAAACTCCGCTACTGATTTCAAATTTATTTACATTAGTGTTAGTAAGCTCACTTCCGCAGTTTGGTTCACTTTTAGTAACACTTAATTTAAAATTGGCCGATAGTTACCTGGATAAGTTCGTTAACCAACAAAACAGTTTTAAAATGGCGGCCATTTAAATCCATAACTTTTTTGGCGCATTTCTTTGAAGATCTGATTTAATTATTTTAATAACCGTTAAAAAAGGTTCGTTTCGTATTTTCAATATAATTTAAAAGTTTAAAATCTTATTATATGGAGACTTTAATGCTGGTACGGTGGGAAAATTCAGAAATAAAAAACAATTTTAAGATACAAAAATCACTTTTGCAAACTCTCTTCCATTACAGCAGCGAGACAGCTGCGTGCCACAATTAAACATTATGCGTTACCAATATACCACAGAAATATTGCGAATTTCGGTCGCTTTAGGCAAAAAATAAATTACCTCATGTTGTACATACTGGCTTCACTTTAACATTTAACCTGATTTATAGTTAAAGTAACATTAAAATACCCATATATATATATATATATATATATATATATATATATATATATATATATATAGTGAATCACGAGCGCCCTGTTATAACTTCAAAATGTGAACTCTATTTCCCAAAGGAAACGCAAGTCTAATTACCTCCGCGCTTCCCCCCCCACGCCATACATTTATTGAAAGTATAATTTCAGTTTTGCATAAAAACAATGAAAACATTTTTCTAATAAATGTTTAAGAAGTAAGCAGGATGTTGCCTCTCCCCAACATTGTATAAAATCTACTTAGAACAGGCCCTGAAAGGATGGAAAAACAAATGTAAAGGTATGGGCATTCCTCTACAAGACGACAGCACTCTATACACGCTATGTTTTGCGGACGACCAGATTGTCCTCGCACAAGATCATGAGGACCTCGGATATATGGCTCGCAAATTAATAGAGGAATACAGTAAGTGGGGACTTGAAGTGAATCTGGGGAAAACGGAGTGTATGTGCATTGGAGGACGGCAGCACGACATAATTTTAGAAGATGGACGGAGGATACAGCATTCTCAAAATTATATGTACTTAGGACTTAAAATGTCACAAGATGGTACATTAGATGAAGGAATTAAAGAACGAATAGTATTTGGAAGGAGGCTGTATCTATGCTGAACGGGGTGTTGTGGGATCAAAACATTTCAAAGGGAAAAAAAAAGAATTTATGACACAATTGTAAAAAGCATTATAACATATGGTAGTGAGGTATGGCCAATTAAGAGCAGAACAGAAAGAATGCTGTTGGCTACTGAGATGGACTTTTGGAGAAGAGCGGCAGGAAGATCAAGAAAGGAGAGAGTGAGAAATGAAAGTATACGGAGGATAATGGACGTAAGGCATACAATTGTAGAGGATATACAAGAACAAAACAACTGGTCTGGTACGGGCATGTACAAAGAATGCCGGATGAGCGAATTCCCAAAAAAATCATGCAATGGCGAACACCTGGAAGAAGAAAACGACGAAGGCCGAGACTGAGCTGGAGAGAGGGAGTCGAAAAGGAAATAAAAAAAGAAATCTACCAGAAGACCTGTGGTGGGACCGCGATCGGTGGAGGTTGGAGATCGGAAGACGGCGCCGTTGTAGACCGAATTATAGATAAATGTTTAACAAATTTCGAATTGACTTTTAAACAAACAGTTACATTTTGTTCATCTAAAAACGGAAAAGATGATTATTATAAAATTGAATTTTTATGTTGCATTCTTTAACATTAAGGGATGTTGAGATGCATTTTAAATAAGACATTATAATGCTCAACAAATGAAATATTTATAAATTAATACTGCAGATTAAAATCGTTATTCATAGTTATTTGGTTGGATATTCTTTCCTTTATTTTATTACATACTATTCCCATATTTTTTTAATGGGCTAAAAAATAAAATAATACCTTCCAGAATGTTACAGACTAATTATTCTTAAACCACATACCGATTCATAAACCCATACAGTTTGTTCTAAAATGCGTGATTTTAGAATAGGTGTAAAAATAAATGCAAAATCAAAAATGAAAAACGTGGAGCACATAATCACAACGATTTCATTACAAATTAAATTCTATTTCTTGCGTCCCAGGTTTTTGTTTTTTAATATTGCAATTATTTTTATATCTGTTACAAGTTACTATCACAAATTTTACCCATACAAATCTGTATGGGTAAGAATAATTCATCTTGAACATTCTAGAAGATGTTATTTTATTTTTTATTCCGTTTTAAAAACGTGTTTTTAAAAAACAATTATGGGAATGGTGATAAAATAAAGGAAAGGAAATCCACCCAAATAACTTTGAATGACGATTTTAGTCTGCAGTAATAATTTCTAAATACAGGGTCAGCCAGTGAAACGGGATGATTAATTACAGTAATTGGTTGTTGAAAAGAAACTTTTTAAATATTTTCTTAGTAAATAATTGAAAGTACAAGAATAGCCATTATGGGTACAACACGAAAACATATTATTTTCTGAACACTACGTCTACCAAATGTCCTCCATTGCAGTTAAGGCATTCCTGGAGCCTGGCTTGGAAGTTTTGCATGACCTCTCGCAGCATGTTGACTGGTATTGCCGCAATCTCGTCTACAATTCGTTGTTTGAGGGCTTAATGGTTGTGGGTGGATCTGCTTGAAACACTTTTGTTTTTAGGTATCCCCAGAAGTGTCACTTATTCCAATGCGAAGGGCATGTTTGGCTGATCGGCGAGGACTTCTAACCATAGCCTGTTGAACAGCTGCGATGTGTTCAGGTGTTCGAACAGTTTTTACACTCCTGCCTCTTTTTTAAAACGTTGATCCCGTTTGCTCGAGGTGGTTTATCCATGTTCTAATTGCATTAACTGACAGAACAGGCTGGTTACGCGGTATGTTAAAATGACGTCGGAAAGCACGTCGAGTTTTCAAAAATTTTTCGCCATTTTGATAATACGCTTTCACCGCGTAGCCGCGTTGTTCACCCTTCCAACGATCCATTGCAACTAAATGGTAGTGGTGGGGCAGAAAACACCAAACTGTTAAAAAAACTGCTTTTCTATAAAGAACAAACAAGCTGCTTTTTCAAACGGAAACAAGCAGTTTCATTTGGACTAGTTTATGATTTGTTAAACAAGGAACGGACTTTCCACACTACCACACCTACGTTCTATTCGAACGTTGCCGCAAGCGCTAAACTGTTTTCCTGCTAACTGCTTTTCTTCTACCTTCTTTTATGCTTTTTCCCTTTATTCCAAAGTTGCTTGTTGCTTGTAGTGAAGTAAGAACTGTTTGGTCAATGTCAACGTTTATCTCTATTTTGTTGCGAGTTGTAGTAACAACCTCTCACATTTTGTAGATACAGAGCCTAATTTTATTTAAACATATTTTTTATATTTATTATCGCTCATCAATATTTTTAATCAACTAAAAATATTCTAAATCGTTTGCATTTTGGTAAATATGCAAAGGACTATTTAATTTTTAAGTAAAAAAAAGAATGCTTCTATTAGAAATTCATTGCATTTTGTAAATATAAAATGGCTTACATAATTATTACGTTTTGAGAATGTAATTTAATTATTACTACACTTGTAAGGATTATTTTTATCCTTTCTAAATGCTTTAGACCCAAAAACAGTTAAGGACATGGTGGCAATGGGAATGAAAAAGTAGTCTTAGAAAACTGAACGTATGTGCTTTATGTTTTAGCTGCTAATACAACTTTGAGTTTCAGTTTTCTAAACCTGTATTTCATTTGTTGAGCGTTAAAACGTGCTATTGAAAATGCACCTAACATAAATTTAGATTCCTTAACAGCAAAATGCAAATTTATAATAAATTAAAAAATTATATATAATTATTTATGATTACTTTTTAAAGCCTTAGTATAATTTATGGTTTTACAACTGTTATGGTTGTAGCACAGATATTAAATATTACATAATGTGTTATTTTTAAACAAAAATATAAACGTAATGATTATTGCGGACTACAAACAAGAAATATAACAATTGCGACGGACAAAGTAGGACATTCTAAAGAAAGCGAAAAGACAAAACAGGAAACGGAAATCAAAAGCTTACAAGGAAAACGATTTCAGGCTCTGGTGGAGAAAGTTGGAACTTGCGACGAAAGAGAAATTTTTTAAGAAAACAAAACCGAAAACAAATTAATATCGGGAACGAAATAAACAACATTTGTACTGCGAAGTGGCAGCTGGGGCAGTTGCAGTATTTCTTAATTACGCCGCCGGGTTCGGCGTCCCGTCGCCCCCAAAAGTGAGTTTTATGCCCAAAGTTTGTCTAAGTGGGATCTGTAGCAGACGTCCCAGGCGAGTGCTTACTTAGGTATTTTATGTATTTACTTTTATTCGACATACAAACGTACAGATAACGCTCAGTAAAATATTTCAAATGGCGGACAGACGTGTCAGCTGACTGATGCGTCTTCTTACAAAACATAACCTAAAAGTTTACGTTAAGAATTACTGTGTTTTGTTGAAAAGTCACTTTGTTGCAATTATATTTGTTTAGTTGTTTCTACGTTTTATCATTTTCTAGAATTATTTAAAATTTGAAAATACTAGTCAAGGCAAAAGTATCAACGCCGTTTAACGATGGCGAAATAAAATTAAAAAATACATAAAAAAGTTACGATTTTTAGAGAAATTTCATTGGACTTTCGATGCGGCATCAATGTAACATCCAGACTTATAACCTTGAAACGTGCATCGATCCTAACAATCAGGTGTGTGTGTGTGTGTGTGTGTTCGCAATTGTGGTCCGATTTGATTTAAAAGTGGCACAAAAATGATTTTGCTAATAGTTTTTGAAACTTTTGTCGCCTGTTGAACAATTTCAAAATGTTACGTTATAATTTTGTTTCTTAAATTGTTCTTAAAATCCGATTTCACCATAATGATCGGTTAAAAACTGCACACATTATCTCTTTAAGTATCTCTTTAAGTAAAACGATAAAATCAATAAACTCGAATTTGTCGGCGGCGGATAGGTTTAATTTTCGAATATTAAATAATTCAAAGTGTGTAGGCCTACTGTGTCGCGCTGATTGCAACTGTAAAATCAGAATTTCAATTGAAATAAGAGAAATTTATTGGTTCTGGAAATTCGCTTCCATCATGTCAGTTTAAGCTAAAAAACGGCATTTATTTTGTAATAAAACTTGTTTGAACTTCTACAGAAAAACTATGCTTAGGTTGAATTAACGAGGCTAAAATAATTGTGAAAGTTCGAGGGATAACACGAATTTACAAGTAAGTCCAAACGTAAAATGGGTTTACCACGAGGCTAATGTACTTACAAAGTAAAAAATTATTTGTGAAAAAATATTACAGAAATTGTTCCATTAAATAAACTGAATTCTTGCGTTAATTTCTTTTGATATAGCCTTGTAACGTAAGTTTTAAAATTTTTACAATTATTTGAGTTCTGTGTTTTTATGTGGAACGAACATTTTATTTGCCGATTTAAATAAGCTAATTTTCTATTTTGGATAGTTTCTACAACGATTTTTTCAACTTGTATATGTTTTGGGGCTGTTTGAGATGTTGGATTTTGCGCGACACGAGTGCACACATCTATATTGATATATAACAGTATATTTTGAGCGTCACAAGTCTCATATTAAATTTATTATTATTAAAATTTCCTGTGTTTCTGCCCCTTGAGGCGGACGTAATAACCACTACACTACGTAAGCTACGAAGAAGTTCGACCGACGTAAATATATGAAATCAAACGTTGATTTAATTTTTATACTGGTAGTTGTAGTAAAAGATCAGATGTTTTTACATTAATTCGTAACGATCAGCTGATTACATTGACCAACTGATAGGCTATAATATGTTTTAGGTTATGTCGTGTTTTCGAAAAAATATCGTGATTAAAATAAGAAGGAAGAGAAAAAAATGATATGTGATTTTTATTTTTTTGGTTCAATAACAGATTTTTGTTATATACGTATATATATATATATATATATATATATATATATATACATATATATGGATATGATTTTTTAAATCAAATGTTTATAAATTTAATGGAAGAAAGTTTGAGAGTAATTTATTTTCATTACGTTTTACTTAAAACAATTATACACAACAAATAAATACTTTATAAAAAAAACCACTTGATTTGCATCATTACTGAAGGCAATTATAAGCTTCTATTTTTTACTAATTAGTTTTACATTACATTGTTTTTAGTAGTACAATCTAACCATTAGCATAATGCAGAAGGCACTTCCGACTTTTCAGTTTTTATCGTCCTTACATCGACTTGGACGCCAGCCAAGCATATCGACTATGAAATAATCGATTATTATAAATCATACCAAACCATTGAAATATTACAACTATCTGAATATATCAACTCTTACCCAAATCCATAAACAATCGGCAAACCTAAGTTTGGGGTAGAGTATAAGTTGGTACACCTGCATCGTTCACTACGCTTATTGTCAGTGGCGCAAACATAACGAAATAAAGTGTAAACGGTTTTCTCGGATATATCGAGGAATTGGTCTGATTTGGCGTGAAGGCTTGTAACTCAATGAGCGCGGCGAATTTGTAGTAAAAGGAATTTTGAGTTCAGCAGTAAATCAGAAAATAAAAGAAAAATTGAAAAATAAATCCTGACCGCCGTCTGTTTTTTTTTTTATATTCAAACATAATTTATTTTTATTTTAAATTTAATACATTTACCTCAGTTGTGATTCCTAATATGTAATCAAAATTTTAAAAAATCTGCTCAACCCAATTCGTGCAATTAATCCAAATTTATAGTTTTTTCTGAACTGTTACTTTTATTTTTGTAAATAACTAAAACAATCAATACAACAATCCGTTTAGTTATTTGTATTGTGTGGAGCAGTCACCTTGGACCTTGACTGCTCCAATCACACGACCTTGAAAAGAGTGCAAATCCTGGCCTCTAGTAGGTCACTTTTTGAATAGCCCTATAAAATAGGTGTGTGTGTGTGTGTGTGTGTGTGTGTGTGTGTGTGTGTGTGTGTGTGTGTGTGTGTGTGTGTGTGTGTGTGTGTGTGTGTGTGTATGTATATATATATTATATTATATTTTTTTTAACGTATTTATTTTATTTTTTTTTGACTATTGTGCACACTTGGGCTAATACAGACGATGGGATGATTCATGGAGTATGAAAATGCCAAGCCCTGGCCGGAAATCGAACCCGGGTTCTCGGGGTGAAAGCCCAGTACGCTATCAACTAAGCCACCGAGGTGGCTGTGTGTGTGTGTGTGTGTGTGTGTGTGTGTGTGTATATATATATATATATATATATATATATATATACAATATATATATATATATTATTTTAAGGCATAAGCACATTGAGGCTATTATCGCCTCCCTAAATGTAAGTGTGAGTGTAAAGTGTTAAAGTCGTAAGTGTATTGTAGTGTAAGTAGTGTATGTTAGACTCGGGTACCGCAAGAGACGTCTAAATCTTCTCAATAAGTGCAGCTAGCCTGCACCCTCTGCGGGGTGTGTATATGTATGTATATATATATATATATATATATATATATATATATATATGTGTGTGTGTGTGTGTGTGTGTGTGTGTGTGTGTGTTTCAACACGATACCTTTCGCCATTTTGGTCAGACTTGTTTTAAACTTGGAAAAACGATTTTATTATCAGTTTAGACAAGTAAGTTAAACAGCAAAATTGTTAATATATTTTCACAATGGCGGCTATTACAAATATTTTAAAATTCACAACGGTTTTGTCTTCAAATTAAAAAAAAAACTGATTTCACTCTCGTAACCAGCACTGTTAAAACCAGCACTTAAGCGTTTTGAATTTTCAAAGTCCGTTGAAATTAGGAAATTTAATTTTTCGGCGTTAAGGATTTGTAACATTAAAACGCTGATTATACTCTGATTGTGACGGTAGAATTAGAATTTTAAAAATGTTAAAAATAAAGGAAAATACTTTTGGGAATTCGCTTCCATCACGTCAGCGAGACATTAACAGCAAAGTAGATTTAAAAGACATTTAAAGTAAGCAATTTAAGTGTTGGACCCTGAACAAGACGGACTGCATGTCACTACATAACTCTGGGTTACATTACTCTGGGTTTTTGCCTTTGCTCCGGCGAGGCAGCTTAAATACAGCTTTTAAAAATACATTAACTAAGGTTGGGCTGGGTGGGGGGATGTAATGTTACTGCTCATTGTATTGTTGGAAAAAGCTTAAGTGACTTTCTAATCTGTCTTTACAAAATGTGTACCCAGTGAGGTGAAGTTAAACACAATTGGGCGATTTCTGCAGTCGACTAATAACCTTACGGCCTTTTGTCAAGTAACTAAACTTTATGTGCAATCTAGTTTCTACTTTCTACGCTCACGTTACGTAGAAAATTTTAGAATTATGTAGAAATATATTTACTAAATGTAAACACATCAGTTTTTTTAAAAGAATTTTTAGTGACGAAAACTTAAATGCTCCTTAAAACTTAAATATTCCTTATTCAAAAATCTATACTATATTATTTTTTGAAGCCTATATATATATAATTTACATATTTAATCAGATTTGATTCAAATTTAGCAATAAAATCGATTTTAGTATTTTTTTAAACAAGTTCTTTAACCAGCTAAATTGTTCCAAAATTTTTAAAATGCGAATAATTTAATAATTTAAAATTCATAACATTTGTCGTAAATATTTGTTTCTGAAATTGTGGATTTAATTTTACGGCAGTAAGGTTTAATTTTTTAAATTTTAAATGCAATTATTTTGATTAAATTTCCTCAAAATGTGAGCAAAACGTGACATACTTGTTTAAAAAAAAATAATGAAAGGATTTTATTTTAAAAATTAATTCAAATCAGGTTTCAAGTAGTGGCAGAAACAAAAATATGAAATTCTTTTTATATTCTTCTACTTTTCTGCTAGGATTATTGTCACTATGTTCAGTATAATGATCTGCCTTCCCTAGCTTCGTCAATTCTACTTTCGTTGACGCGTTTCGGAGAACCTCCATCTTCAAAAACTATATCCATACTCTATAGATATAGATATATGAGTATAGATATAGTTTTTGAAGATGGAGGTTCTCCGAAACGCGTCAACAAAAGTAGAATTGACGAAGCTAGGGAAGGCAGATCATTATACTCAACATAGTGACAAAAATATGATTTTTTTGTAATATTGAATATCAAAATTATTTGATACTGGTGAATCTATATTGCTAGTTAATGTACAAGTGTCTAAATTAATACAAATTTGTTTTAATTACTTTTGATTTTCACGAAGTCAAACAGCGTGCCTTGATTATTTGATCACGAAGTCAAACAGCGCGCCTTGATTATTTCATCACAAAATCAAACAGCGTGCCTTGATTATTTGATCACGAAGTCAAACAGCGTGCCTTGATTATTTCATCACAAAATCAAACAGCGTGCCTTGATTATTTGATCACGAAGTCAAACAGCGTGCCTTGATTATTTGATCACGAAGTCAAACAGCGCGCCTTGATTATTTGATCACGAAATCAAACAGCGTGCCTTGATTATTTGATCACGAAGTCAAACAGCGCGCCTTGATTATTTGATCACGAAGTCAAACAGCGCGCCTTGATTATTTCATCACGAAATCAAACAGCGTGCCTTGATTATTTAATCACGAAGTCAAACAGCGTGCCTTGATTATTTGATCACGAAGTCAAAGATCGAGCCTTGATTATTTGAATTCTCTCTCTTCGGAACTATTTAATTTTTAAAATGATCATTTGCCAATTTTTTTTTAAATAACTGTAAGTCCATGCATATTCGCGTACACTGTTAACCAATAGCTACAAGCCAGCTTGGACCATACATTTCATTTAAACTTTTCTTTCCTTTAAAAAAAAACTTTAGCAAAACTAAAAGTTCGGTTTCTAGCCAAGACTTATTGTGTGAGGGCAACTTACGCACGTCTGCGGTTTTGGATCAGCGCCAGGCGTCTGCCCCGAGGTCATTTCGTCACACCCCTAATTTGCTGACATTCTTCTTTTCACTTTCTGGCCGCGCGATTTTATTTCGAGGAAGTTTTACGACTCGAAAACAACGATGTCTCAGCATCGAAGTCCGATTCATAATGCACCATTACAGCGGCTAAGTAGTGTTGCCAACACGACCCTAACAGTGTTGCCAACATTGCTGAATATTCTGTATTAAACAGGCCGTATTAGAAGTGGGCGAAACGGATAGCTACAAAGGTACAAATAAGTTACAAAGCCCGATTAACAAAGCGAGTAACTGGACACAACGCTGGTGAATACAATGTAATGGGAATAAATCAACACATATTAATTTCACAAATAGGTTAATCAATTCGATACCTTTAGAAAAAAATATATTCAGACAGCAAAGTACTTGGGCATGATCCTTGATACTAAACCAATATGAAAGTCTCATTCCAAGCAAAAAAAAAATAATAATAATAAATAAAAGTATTATCTCTCACAACCCAGGGCTCACTTGAAAGGCTGGAGATCAAAGAAAGAAAGATATTAAGAAAAATCTTAGGCCCCAAATTCCGTAACAACCAAGTACTCCACATAAGTAATGAAACTCTTTACCAAAAAACTGAAACACTATCAGACACAATAAGAAAAAGGAGAATTGATTTTTATGGGCACATCCTCCGAATGGACAAAAATAGACTAACCAAAAAAATATTTGACTACTTTCGCAGTAGAAGAGCCAAACCACTTTGGTGTAGAGAAACGGAGAAAGACATAACAGAACTGCAGATCACTGACATTATGCTCATGGACAGAACAGCCAAAACAATAACCAAGGACAAGAAGCAACGGTTCCAAGGCGAAGTCAAATCCAAGCGAACGATCCAAATCTCTGACGAAGAAAGAAAAGCAAGATCACAACGTATGAAGCAATACTGGGCTACGAGGAAGGCACAGAACATTAAAAAGTGATTGATTTAGTGTACACCAAAGTTGAGTGAAACAAATAAAGAGAAGAAATAAAAGTATTGATGGAAATACTGACGGAATATGGAATCAATCAGAAGACACTGAACGTAATTAGGCTGACATTGAAGAACACTATTTCCAAGGTGAAATTCCGAGGAGAGATCAGCAAACCCTTCGTGTCAAAAACGGGTCTGAGGCAGAGAGACAGCCTGTCACCGAAGTTGTTTAATGTGGTTCTGGATAAGATCTTGAAAACATTTTGGAAAAACAACGACTCCGGTGCTTTAATCGGAAGTAAAAATAAGAACATCCAACCAAAATGTCTGGCTGGAACAGAACAAGAAGCAATAACACAGATAGATGACTTAAAGGAAATAGCTGAAAAAACAGGGCTGCAAAACTCATTCACAAAAACAGAGAAACAGAACAAGAAGCAGTAACACAGATAGTTGACTTAAAGGAAATAGCTGAAAAAACAGGGCTGCAAAACTCATTCACAAAAACAGAGAAACAGAACAAGAAGCAATAACACAGATAGTTGACTTAAAGGAAATAGCTGAAAAAACAGGGCTGCAAAACTCATTCACAAAAACAGAGAAACAGAACAAGAAGCAATAACACAGATAGTTGACTTAAAGGAAATAGCTGAAAAAACAGGGCTGCAAAACTCATTCACAAAAACAGAGAAACAGAACAAGAAGCAATAACACAGATAGTTGACTTAAAAGAAATATCTGAAAAAACAGGGCTGCAAAACTCATTCACAAAAACAGAGAAACAGAACAAGAAGCAATAACACAGATAGTTGACTTAAAGGAAATAGCTGAAAAAACAGGGCTGCAAAACTCATTCACAAAAACAGAGATGATGAGTACCAGCAAGAATTACACAAAGAAAGTTGTATGGGCGAGTAAAGGTCACAAAACGGTTTAAATACCTCGGAAAGATCATCAGCAACAACGGAAGTGATAAGGAGGCAATGGAAACAGGAAGCTTCAAATAGGAAAACTAAACTTCGCCACTAAAGATGTACATAACAAAAGAACTTGTCCATTAACGCGAAGATAAGGCACTGTAACGCTGTTATACAACGTCCTGTATGGCGTGGAAACGTCAAACCTTCCAAATCTGGAGAAACTATTGAAGATTGAAAGAAGAATACTGAGAGGGATTTACGTCCCAAGGGAAACTACAGGCTACTATCAAACAAGGAGATATATGAAGGAATAGAAGAACTGGAAACAGCGATCAGGAAAAGAAGGCTGAGGTTTTATGGACACGTGGTCAGAATGGATCCAACGAGGATGAGTAAACAAATTTTTGACAAGATATTCAACTTGAAGAGTCAGGGAGGATACACCGAGCAGATGAAAGAAGGACTCATGAGACTGATAATCACGGATGAGGACTGTCAGGACGGAGACCAATTTAGGGAAAGACTTTCAAATATAAAGCTTCTTGTGGAGGAAGGAGCGCGGGGAAGGAGGATGGACGGAGGAGAGAAGACGAAGCACTCTGAGGGAATGAAGGAAAGACGGAGAAAGAGGAAGGAAATGAAGTGATATTTGCGTGATCCTTAGTTAGGCCTGTCCGCAGAGAAGAAGCAATTAAAAAATTAAACATAAAATATAGAAATACGGACTGACTTTTGAGAGAAATATTCAGAACTGTTGTGTGAGAACAAACTGCTGTATATCAATTTGTAACTGTGGAGCTGTACCGAGAAAGGTTCCGTGGTGCATCAAAAGTGATGAGTTACACGGAGACACGAAGTTGGGAAAATATTAAAGTAACAAGGAGGTAATAATACAGAGAACAAAGCCTTACTGTAGGCAATAACTTATGTAAATATTGAACTTACTGGGAAAAGTCATCCGGTTCTGCCCATAAAATGCTAATAATCGTGGCACGCAACTGTCTCGCTGGCGTTATAGAGGCGAATTAAAAAGCAAGTTTGAAATTCTGATTGCACCATCACAATCAGCATTAAGACATAGCGCTTTAGACGTCCAAATAACTTTGAATATACGAAAATGAACCCTGACCGCTGTCAAAAACGAATTAATTGCAACGGATTTTGAAAACTTAAAAGTAAGTTTACACAGGTTTAATTCTCGTCACGTGGGTGGAATCAAATTTGCAAAGCATTAAATACAGAAAAGATGTACATTTAAAAATTTCAATGGCCGCCATTTTGAAATATTTCAACGATATTTTCTGGTTAACGAAATGTCCAAGCAATTACCATAATCGATTTATGTGACATTTTTGAATCAAATCAGACCGAATTGTAAACGTGAGTGTGCTA
>CM040190.1:3091701-3099201 GCA_022606455.1 Callitettix versicolor
TACACTGGTTACATACACACACTGGTTACATACATACACTGGTTACATACATACACTGGTTACATACACACACTGGTTACATACATACACTGGTTACATACATACACTGGTTACATACATACACTGGTTACATACATACACTGGTTACATACATACACACTGGTTACATACATACACTGGTTACATACATACACACACTGGTTACATATATACACTGGTTACATACACACACTGGTTACATACATACACTGGTTACATACATACACTGGTTACATATACACACTGGTTACATATACACACTGGTTACATATACACACTGGTTACATATATACACTGGTTACATATATACACTGGTTACATATATACACTGGTTACATATATACACTGGTTACATACACACACTGGTTACATACACACACTGGTTACATACATACACTGGTTACATACATACACTGGTTACATACACACACTGGTAACATACATACACTGGTTTTATACATACACTGGTTACATATATACACTGGTTACATACATACACTGGTTACATACATACACTGGTTACATACACACACTGGTTACATACATACACTGGTTACATACATACACTGGTTACATACATACACTGGTTACATACATACACTGGTTACATACACACACTGGTTACATACATACACTGGTTACATACATACACTGGTTACATATATACACTGGTTACATATATACACTGGTTACATATATACACTGGTTACATACACACACTGGTTACATACATACACTGGTTACATACACACACTGGTTACATACACACACTGGTTACATACATACACTGGTTACATACATACACTGGTTACATATATACACTGGTTACATACATACACTGGTTACATATATACACTGGTTACATACACACACTGGTAACATACATACACTGGTTTTATACATACACTGGTTACATATATACACTGGTAACATACATACACTGGTTACATACATACACTGGTTACATGCATACACTGGTTACATACACACACTGGTTACATACATACACTGGTTACATACATACACTGGTTACATACACACACTGGTTACATACATACACTGGTTACATACATACACTGGTTACATATATACACTGCTTACATACATACACTGGTTACATACATACACTGGTTACATACATACACTGGTTACATACACGTATTCTTGGAGTAGGATAAAGATGTTAGTTTCTCACATTTATTTTGTGAAGTCTTCCAATCAATGGCCCAATAAATCTGGAAGCCACCCGCCCACCGTCGTTGGAGATTTTCCAAACTTTTCTTCTCTGAGGGAAAGCGTTCGGAAAATTGGAAAGATCAGCACCAGATACACTGAGTGGAGTGTTTAAATCTTATATTTTACAAGGGCAAAACGTCACGTGACTTGGCGGACAATATACCTAATTATCCGCCTTGATGTTAATCTACAAGTATCATTGACAGCAGCTTAAAGTAGCATATATGTGTGATCTGATGGAATAAAAATCTTGGAACGCCGCTGTCTTGATAAAGTTTAAATGCAATTACAATATAAGATTTTAAGAATTAGTGCCACGGTGATATCAGATTTTCCAAAATGTATTCCCAAAAGTATTTTTCTTAATTTTACCCTTTTTAAATTCTGATTTCGCAATTATAATCAATATTAAAATCTGCATGTAGCATTTTAAACTATCAATTTTTTTGAAAATATGAAAATGAATCCTGACCGTCGTCAAATTTCTGAAAAGTCAAAATACTAATTTATGTAGTTGCTGACACTGATTATGTTGCTGGAATTGGTTTTCAAAACCATTTACGGCAAAAAAATTTACGAAATTCTTGCCATTTTGAAACTGTTAAACAAAACGTATCTGTTATCGAAACTGTCGAAGAAATAAGGATAATCGATTTCCGTGCCAGGTATGAATCAAATCGAACTTAACACAGAACGTGAGCTTGCTAACACACACACACACACATACATATATATACATATATATATATATATATATATATATATATATATATATATATATGTGTGTGTATGTGTGTGTGTGTGTGTGTGTGCGTGGATCGCACAAGTCAGAATAGACATAACGCAGAAATAGACTCAACAGACGTTGAAGCCAGGCACGCATACAGGAGAAAGATTCTCGATTGGAAGGTCCCAGAGAATGAAATCCCAAATAGAGCAGGGGTAAGATGGACGGAGGAGCGGAAGAGGATCCATGGGGACAGGATGAGGGAGGTGTGAAGGATTAGAAGGAACAAGACATGAGTCGGAGTGCTTTGCGTGATCCAACAGGGTCTATGCGCAAATAATAATAATAATAATTATTATTATTTATATATATATATATGTGTGTGTGTGTGTGTGTGTGTGTGTGTGTGTGTGTGCCTATACATAAACTGTTTAACTACTTTTGAAAAAGTGATCTTGATTTCCGATTAGGCTCTCATTTCAAGATGTCGGGTGTGCGTTATATTAAGTGGTAAGCCATGATGGCTGCTCCCGTGGAAACTCTCTTTTTCAATACAAAACTCGCTAAAAATCTCATGTTGCCTTTTGATATAACGTCAAAAGATTTGTGAAAAAAAGTTGTGCGATGCATTACTTGGAATTCTGTCGAGTGCTGCTTTCTGGCGGAATTTAGTATGTACCAATTTCACTTGAGTGCAGAAAGAGAGTATTGTTGTCTGAAATTTTTAGAATACAATGAAAACATCACTGAAAAAATACGCAACAAAAAACAGATTATTTTTCCCCGATTTATTTTTGTAATTGTTTTTACTTTTAGAAGTTTTTATGTAACATCTCTATTGTTAACGTAAAGAAAAATAATTACAAAAAAAAATATAAATAACATTACCCAAAAGTACATTGTGCGAAATTAAATCGCTCCAAAATTGTTGTTCGTAATAACTTAAACAAGCAACTGAATTTAGTTCATCCTTTTTAAAAATTATAACAATTAAAAACTCTAAAATTATTAACTTTTGTAATCATTGATTTATTTCACCCTAAGGTGTGAACAAATAAATATGCAGAAGTTAATTATAATCGTTATCAACTTTAGTAGAAAATTTCCATCAGAAAAACAGCTATTGACATCATGGTAAGACCCAGATCCGGGACCTTGAAATGAGTGCCGATCCTAACCTCTAGATAACGTTTGGAAGGGTAGTTACACATTTTTATATACATATGTATGTGTGTACAACTCTCACGTTCGTAGTTTTAGTCTGATTGGATTCAAACTTGGCACAAGGATCGACTATGGTATTTGCTGGGATAAATTCTTTAAGCAGCGAAATTCGTTTAACAGTTTCAATATGGCGGCCATTCAATTCTTCTAGTATGCATTATGCTTTTGTATTTTGTTTTTGTTGAATTGCCGCCTCGGTGGCCTAGTTGATAGCGTTATTGTTGCTAGTTGATAGTTCGGGCTTTCACCCCGAGGACCCGGGTTCGATTCCCGGCCAGGGCTTGGCATTTTCATACACTATAAATCATCCCATCGTCTGCATTAGCCCAAGTGTGCACAATAGTCGGACGTTAAAAAAAAAATATTTTTGTTGAAAAATCTGATTTCACAATGGTAATCAGCGTTAAAAACTTTATAAATTAACATTTTGAATATCCAAAATAAGTTAGTACTAAGAATTTAATTTGACAGCGGTCATGGATCATTTTGTTATATCCGCTGAAATGTGAAAGTTTCACTTAATATGTGCAGATTGTTGTATGGTAGTGGTTTTTTTTTACTTTTACAAGGCGAAAAGCGTTTTGAGGCTATAATCGCCTCCATAAATGTAAGTGTGAGTGTAGATTGTTAAATTCGTAAGTGTAGTGTTGTAAGTGTAAGTGTGTGTTAGACTCGGGTACCGCGAGGGACGTCTAAATCCTCTCAATAGGTGCAGCTAGTCTGCAAACCCCGCGGGGGTATGATAGTGAAATCAGGATTCTAAGGAAGGGTAAGATAAAGAAATATACTTTTGGGAATTCGCTTCCATCACGTCTTAATTGACAATTAGGTTCAAAATTATATTTATGAATACATAAATAAAAAATTGTATATAACAACAATTGGATGATTCTACAGTTTGTAGAATTGATTCCAGACTGATATCGAACAAAAAATGTTCCTTGAGCCGTAACAATTTCGGTACAAACATTTTAAACTTTGATAAAAACATTCTAAACTTTATAGATCCTTACAGTTTTGCATTTAACAATCTACTTTCCACAACATATAACCTAACGACAAACTTTACGTTTGACGAAACAAATCAAAGTTATTAAAGCCAAGAACCATAAATAACAATGCCATTTAAATCAAGCTACGGCAAACCGCGATCACGCCACTGCCTCCACAATCGATATTTATCTGGCATGATACAGAAGACCAGCAGATATCGATCCTGTCGCGTTATTCGAGAAGGCTATGGACACTTCTCCCGGTACCGAGTCCCACTGCCATTTCGATACTGTCTCTTATAAACTCTATCCGTAGATTTAGTCAGTCGTGGAAGTTCGTGCATTCTTTCCATTACGTTTATCTGAACGGGTAAGTTAATTCATTTCGAAGTAATGTAAACTTTTTATTTCTTTCGTGAACTGTTAAGAAGTTACTGTGACTCTTTATAGTGTTACAATTACCTGCTTAAGTTAACCTGCTGACTACTCTGTAAACTTATACGATAGATAACTTCTAGAAAGTAAAATTAATAACACAATTTCCAAGAGTGGAAAATATTTTTGTCAATTGCCATTTATACAAATGCGATTCACTCCATGGCATAATGAAATAGTCACGGGTATTTTGTCTGAGTTCTAACAAAGTTTTGTAAAACAGTGGTAAAGTTTTAGCTGAATTATTCAAATTATATTCTCTCGCAAACAGCTGTATCGTTCAAATAATTGATTAAAATTCCCATTTTCAAACACAGATTTCATTATCCCAACCAGCATAGTGAAACCTTCATAAAGTAGCATTTTGAAACTTTAAATTACTCTGAAAACAAATACAAAAATTAATCCTCGCCGATGACAAATAAATATTCTTCTTTTCAAATGATTTAGAACTTTAAAAATACAAATGCAGTTTTTAATGCTAATTACAGTGACGGAATCAGATTTTCAAAAATATTAAAGGCAAAAAAGTACTTTTTAGGTTTTTAAAGATTTGAAATTCCGCCATTTTCTGGTTAATGAACTTAACCAAGCTGTTAATACTATCGATTTTTGTGCCAGGTTTATAGCGTCAAATCGTACTTAAGTTGGACAAGTTGAGCGGCTACACTTTTTAAGGCGAAAAACACATTGAGGCTATTATCGCCTCCCTAAATGTAAATGTGAGTGTAAAGTGTTAAAGTCGTAAGTGTAGCGTTCGTTGTAAGTGTAAGTGTGTGTTAGACTCGGGTACCGCGAGGGACGTCTAAATCCTCTCAATAGGTGCAGCTAATTGCACCCCCTGCGGGTGTATATACACACACACACACACACACACACACACACACACATAAATATACAATAACCTTAAAAATGATCTAAGGATCAGGATTAGTTCATTTCAAGGACCTCAAAGTACCTCATTTTAATTTTAATTTTAATTTTAATTTTACAAATTAAATTTTCTAATTATTGTATGCGCATGTAAATAACTCAATTTATAACAAATATTTTGTATTATCATAATCGAAAGATATTTGAATTTCTACTTCAAAATTGTATTTATCATTGTTGGGGGGGGGGACGGAAGTGATTTTGGTTTTGCCCTTTCTCTAGTCACTTTAAAAAATTGAAGTAAAACTAGTTTACAATTCAAAAGTAAATCGAAAAACCTTTGATGGTTTATTTCAGCTTTTTTTTATTTACTTGAGTTGTTAATCTTTATTTTCGACCAATATTTGTGCAAAATCAGACAGGTCGACATATATTTTCAGAAAAAATAATCTGATTTCCTGATGTTTCCGTGATGGCTCCCAACTCGTTTTTGATATATAATGTGTACAGGCTTAAGTTTTGTTTGTGTTCCTAGACAAAATTCATTAGAAATTTTAAAGTCCATTTTGAGAAAATTGTTTTTGTAATTTTTAAGGGCTCTCAACCAACCAAAGATTAAATATTGAAAATAATAATATCCATAACTACTATACCCTTCTTATATTCGGAATTGTTTTTAAATTACTGTTTTGACGTTAAAGAAGCGTCGCTGACCCACTGACGCGGAGTGTCGAGTCGGAAGTGAACATTTACTGAACGAACCGGAAGTGAGAGTTATTGAAGTGCATCGGACACGGACAGGCTTGAAGGTCATACTCCCTAAGAGCAGGATACACGACGCATTAGACATTTTCCAATTATTTTTCAATTTCCTTAATCCAGTGAAACTTTTTCTTTACTTAAAAATACGTGTTGTACAAAAATAAAAAAATCAAGTACTTGTAATTTTTTTTCCGTTTTGACTTAAACATGGCAAAAAACGTATTGTATTAATTCGTTTCAAAATCGGCGGCTTTTAGAAACATTAAAATGTCATAAATCATCATTTACATTTTTTATCTGGTTTACCATTTTAATCCACGTTGAAATAAACATGAAATGACATTTAAAGTAACCATTTATTAAATTCGTTAAATATAAAAAAATTGAGCTTTGTTGGATTCGTTTCTGATAAACGATGTTATCTGATAACTAAATTGTCCAAACTTTTATAAAAATTAAATTTTGCATCGTCAGAATAAAATTGGATTAAAATTGCGACCAACACTTACAAATTACAAATTAAAAATCGCAAAAAAATTGTTCTCAGGATCATGATCGGTGCACGTTTTATGGTAATTGTGCTGTATATCTTACAGTTTGTGATAATTGTGCTGTAAGTTAATTTTGAAACGTGAATTCTGAAACCATTAATTTGATATGCAATGGTAATACATCGATGTGTGCGAATTGCCTACTTTGCCCCTTGCTTCTACATCGGTGAACATTTAACAAATAAACAGGCAAGATTTACAGTCACGATATGCACTAACAAGGCAATGCCAGTAAAAACTTTTCGGCCTGAAGTAAAAACGCTTCGAGTAAGAAATTTAATACACCAATAGTGGAAATCGCCAAAAAGGAAATCAAAAAATAACTTTCTTCATTTTTAACCCTTAAACAAATACTTTCGAATAAGTGTAAAAATTTATCGGAAATTAATGAAAGGTATTATGCCGTTTTTTGCATAGTGTTCTTAACAAATATGACAAAACTTTTTTTTGTATTTTATATTTTGGGGTTGTACGTTTTCAAGAGAACAAAACCCTTGGCGGCATACTTTTCAGAGTATTTGAAATTTGGTTTCACATGTATACGTACACACACACACACACACACACACACACACACACACACACACACACACACACACACACACACACACACACACACACACACACACACACACACACACACACACACACACACACAGGC
>CM040190.1:3104201-3124201 GCA_022606455.1 Callitettix versicolor
CTCTGCGATCAAAATACCTGTAACACAACTAAGCCTCCTGGATTCTAGTTGGATAAGCCGCCTCGGTAGCCTAATTGATAGCGTACTGGGCTTTCACCCCGAGGACCCGGGTTCGATTCCCGACCAGGGCTTGGCATTTTCATACGCTATAAATCATCCCATCGTCATTTTCATACAATAGTCGGACGTTAAATCATCCCACAAAGTCTGCAAACAAAACAAAAAAATAAAAAGAAAGAAATTACCAAACGCAAAAGTTCTTACAAAATTTTAAAATTTTTTATATCCTTAATTTTTGAGCTGCAAAAACAACCCGAAACATCTAAACATACACTTTAACACAAACATGAGTAGAACAGACGGCTGAACATCAAGTAGTGTTCACAATAGTCGGACGTTAAACAGAAAAAAATGGATTCTAGTTCGTGAAGTTCAGAATTTTTAGCAGCACTAACTCATTCAGATGGAAGTTTTCAGGGTCTTGGAAGCCAAACACCATTTTGTCATCACCTTCCATATTCATATGCACAGATGCTGTTTTCTGTAAAGTATCCTATGGTTTTACAAAGTAACCAGGATCGCTACTGTCTCTGTAAGTCCTCCTAAGAGACTTCTTTTAAAGAGACTTATTATGGGAATGGCTTTTAGAGTTGACCCATTTTTTTCTAGTGTTGCTTATTGCTTATAAAACTCAGATAATCAGGATTCATTTTATAATATATATATATATATATATATATATATATATATATATATATATATATATATATTTTTTTTTTTTTGGTGTTTAACATCCGACTATTGTGCACACTTGGGCTAATGCAGACGATGGGATGATTTATAGCGTAAGAAAATGTCAAGCCCTGGCCGGGAATCGAACCCGGGTCCTCGGGGTGAAATCCCAGTACTCTATCAACTAGGCCACCGAGGCTGCTATACACACACACACACACACACACACACACACACACACACACACACACACACACATGATATATACCGAAAGTAGTAGGACTGATATTCTGTAGCGCGAGCGGAGCTGTGGAGAGGGGTTTGGCTGGCTGGGCGAGATGAAGGGGACACTTAGCAACAGAGAAACACCAGCCGCAGTCGCCTACAGGCTTTGGTTGAGTATAGACAGCGGTTATTGTGAAGCGTGTGTTTTGTCGTCATCGATGCACAAAATGAGTCAAAATCTCAAGCAGCGATATTCGGTAAAGTTTTGTGTCAAACTCGGGAAATCGGCAACCGAGACCCTAGAAATGGTTGTCGGCGTACGGGGATACTGCATTGAGCCGCTCCGGTGTTTTTGAATGGCACAAACTGTTTAAAGAAGGTAGGGAGCTCGTTGAAGACGACCATCGCACCGGACGGCACGAACCGACGACAATGTGGCCAAAGTGAGAGAACTGCTGGGTGCAAGTGCTAACCCGCCTGCGAGGTCGAGAGAATTGCGTCCGACCGGCCATCTCCGACACTGGACGCTGCATCGCGACAACGCGTCGTGTCATCGTGAGGCAAATGTTGGCCCGATTCGGCGTTGCCACGTTGCCGCACCCCGCTTACAGTCCCGATCTTTTTCTATTCCCACGGATGAAAAGACAGCTGAAGAGACTTGATTCAAGACGTCCAAGCAGCATCGACGAGGGTTCTTAACAGCGTCCCCGAAGCTGACTTCCTCAAGGTGTACGGTGAATATCAGCAGCGTTATTCTAAGCGTGTAGCTGCCTAAGGGAGCTATTTCGAAGAATATTACGGAATTGTAAACATATCTTCAATAACAATATTTTTTAAAAAAGTCAGTCCTACTAGTTTTGGTATAGACCCTCTAAATGTCGATTTTAACGTTGATAAAATCAGATTTTCATATTACATAAAAACTTAAGGACTTTTTAAAGTACATTACTGCCATTTTGAAGCGTGTATACCGAATTCGATTGAAAAGTTCTCTGACTTATTACTGGAAAAAATGTTTGTGTACAATTTTATTTTCGCGTATCAAAATGGTAGGCCTATTTGTGAAGTTCTTTTCCATCTCACGAGGATGGCTGTGGCTGTAGTTAAGGTAACACAGGGTGACCAGAAAATTTCTTTAGAATTAAATATTAATTTCGCTATTTTGTTTTCTGATTGAACCTTTTGCTAGGGGGTCGGTAACAACATCCTACCCAGGAGTGATGGACATCCTCCGGTGTTCCGCAGGTCCGATCCTCAGCTGCGCTACCAGTTCCACGAGCCTGTGCGGCGCTCGGTCGATGACCACATCCGTTACAGGAAGTCGGCTCAGGATCAAATGATCTACAAGCAACAACTGGGTGAGCAACTCGTTTCGTTTTGTTGGAGTGAGAAAGTAAGTGCTGTACCGTATCATTATAAAACATGCATGGCGAAGTGTGAGTGTTACGTTTAAACAAATGAGAGTATAGATATAGTTTTTGAAGATGGAGGTTCTCCGAAACGCGTCAACTAAAGTAGAATTGACGAAGCTAGGGAAAGCAGATCATTATACTCAACAGATAATAATCCTAGCAGAAAAGAAGAAGAATATAAAAAGAAGTTTAAACAAATGTTTATCTCTCAAATTAAAAACTCTATTATCAAGGATTTTTTAAATAAAATTATTCATTATTAATGTTGTCACTGGAATACCTTCAAAATAACAAAACTTTACAGAATATTGAGGCACAACACTGTGTTATAGAAGCGAAGAATAAAATATTTTAAAAAATAAACATGTGACCCTACTCTATTTTATATTATTATAACAATACGACCAAATTAGGTCAAATGTTTTTACAACCTATTTGAATACGCCAACAAAATGCTAAAACTTAGTATTTAAGTTTTAAACTAAGTATTTAAGAAAACGCTATTCTTGATCGATTATTATGCAAGAATAAACTTTAATTTAATAAAATCAGCTGACTAATCAAACAAACTTTTGACTTTATTGAACTTTAACCAACAACGTCTATGTAACTACTGAATTTCTGATTTTAAATAAAATTTAATATTCGCAATTACACTGTCCAATGGATTTATTGACAAAAAACTTTAAAACGCCAAGTTTCGTGTAGTTTCGAAAGATGTTTTCGATAAAAATACACAACGAAAATCCATTAAATAATTGTTTGTTTTAATGTTATTGGTTTTTAGCATTTGTGTTGACCTGTGAAGGCTAAAATCAGTAGATAGTTTTCTGTGTCTGTTACTGATTAAGGCAATGTCCTGACTGACTGACTGATCAACGTACAGCCCAAACTATAAAACCTAGAGACTTGGTATTTTGAGGATACCTTCGTTTTAATATGTAAACGCGTACTAAGAAAGGATTTTGCAAAAAATTGATTTTAACTCCATTAAACTACTTACCCAGTCCAAATTTAATAAACAACGTACAGCCAATATTATTATAGCTAGAGACTTGAAATTTTCAAGGTACACTCTTACAACAATGTCAAGGTGCACTAATAAAAGATTTTGTAAAAATTTGATTTTAACACCATTAAACTACTTACCCAGTCCAAATTTAATAATCAACGTACAGCCAATACTATTATAGCTAGAGACTTGAAATTTCCAGGGCAACCTTTTTACAACACTGTCAAGATGGACTGATAAACGATTTTCCAGTATGCAACCCCTAATGAGATAAAAATGAGGTACAACAGTTTTATTGGAAAAAATATGTTTTTCATTTGACCTTCTTAAAACGTAACACAGTCACTCTTAAGTATAAGTAATGAAATATATTTTTCACCTTTTCCCCAAAACGCATTCCCTAAAGAGATTGAAAGAAGGTATAAAATATAAAAAAGGGGTACAATTTTGTATTGAAAAAATATTTTTTTAATCTTATATTCTAGAAATATGCTATGAAACACATATTTCAACATTTTTCTGAATTCATCCCTTAAAAGAATAAAAATGGGAGAAAAAAATGTTTGCATTGGAGAAAAATATTTTTTATCAAATTTTCTTGAAAGTAAACAAAATATTTTAAAACACAAATTATGATACACGCAATTCAGTATTTTCCTCCGAATTCAACCCCTAAAAGGAAAAAATATAGAATAGGTATAAATGTTTGTATTGGACAAAAATATTCTTGATCAGATTTTCTTAAATTCTAATGGAACACGTTTGAAGACAATAAAACAACATATTCAGGTTATAATATTTTTTCATATTCACTGTAAAATAATCACGATTTTAGATGATCACGCTTTTATTAATATATTTTTTTGTTTCTAAATTATTAAATTACTGAAACAGTTTAAGTTTCGTGGGCGAAGCCGCGACGGGTAGTGCTAGTTATTCTTATAAAACTCATCAACTTTAACATTTCAGTTTGTACTTGTATTTATTACCAACATTAATGATTTTCTCACCAGCTCACCAGCTGATTTTACGTAACAGCTGATATACATTTCAACATTGAGGTTATGTTACTAAGCACAGATACAGATAAGTTACGTTACGTCACATATATTACTTACGAGTGTGGAACTAAAATCACAGATCAATATTATATAGCTTGTAAATAATACGGGATGTCACCGAACTTCTCTGATTTCAGATTGCCTTGTGAGGGAAAAGAAGAGGATGGCAGCTGAACGCAGTAGGCATGACGAGAACGCGCATCGAACAGTTGTTAGTATTGATAAACTCATGTAGATATTAGAGGAAAACCTTGCCCACTTTGCGGAACAACCTAGCACTTTTCTTGTGTTTTGACTATTCGAAGCGAAATCTGTTTCAACCCGACTGATCGGCCTTTGGTTTGTTTGTTTGTTACGTAGTTTTGGCCAG
Source organism: Callitettix versicolor (assembly GCA_022606455.1). NCBI lineage: Eukaryota > Metazoa > Arthropoda > Insecta > Hemiptera > Cercopidae > Callitettix > Callitettix versicolor. Next base: position 3,109,014 of record CM040190.1, read on the forward strand.
ACGCATTGACCGATTGTTTTAATATTTGATACGAAGATAACTTGTACAAAGCCCAAATTGTATACGTATAAGATTTCCTCCATTTACTTCCGTTTAAAGATGGCGGCCTCTAATTTAACGATTGTTTTGACTAAACGCATTAACCAATTGTTTTAAAATTTGATCAAGATGGCGGCCTCCGATTTCATGTTGGGAGTGTAGTTGCTTGTTACTACTTGTAATACTGGCTGAACGGCAAGATCTGTCAATGTTTACCGCTTCACAAATTTTTCATAAACATTACGGTAACCGGTTACATTGGAAGAAAAGGTTACGAGAGCTGACGTGGAGTGTACTGTATATTAATTACAAATATTCTGAGAGGTCTACTGTTCTAATATAATAATTATTTTTTAAATTTTTTTATTACACTTATAATTATTTTAAGGTGAAAAGCACATTGAGGCTCTTATCGCCTCCTTAAATGTAAGTGTGAATGTAAAGTGTTAAAGTCGTAAGTGTAAGTGTGTGTGTGTTAGACTCGGGTACCGCGAGGGACGTCTAAATCCTCTCAATAGGTGCAGCTAGTCTGCACCCCCCTGCTGAGGATATATATATATATATATATATATATATATATATATATATATATATATATATATATATATATATATATATATATAGTTATTTTAAGACGAAAAGCACATTAAGGCTATTAACGCCTCCTTAAATGTAAGTGTGAGTGTAAAGTGTTAAAGTCGTAAGTGTAGTGTTGTAAGTGTAAGTATGTGTGTTAGACTCGGGTACCATGAGGGACGTCTAAATCCTCTCAATAGGTGCAGCTAGTCTGCACTCCTGCTGAGGATATATATATATATATATATATATATATATATATATATATATATATATATATATATATATATATATATATATATATATATATATATATTTATATATATATATATATATAGTTATTTTAAGGCGAAAAGCACATTAAGGCTATTAACGCCTCCTTAAATGTAAGTGTGAGTGTAAAGTGTTAAAGTCGTAAGTGTAGTGTTGTAAGTGTAAGTATGTGTGTTAGACTCGGGTACCGCGAGGGACGTCTAAATCCTCTCAATAGGTGCAGATAGTCTGCACCCCTGTATATATATATACATATATATATATATATAGTTATTTTAAGGCGAAAAGCACATTAAGGCTATTAACGCCTCCTTAAATGTAAGTGTGAGTGTAAAGTGTTAAAGTCGTAAGTGTAGTGTTGTAAGTGTAAGTATGTGTGTTAGACTCGGGTACCGCGAGGGACGTCTAAATCCTCTCAATAGGTGCAGCTAGTCTGCACCCCCCTGCGGGGATATATATAGTTATATATATATATATATATATATATATATATATATATATATATAGTTATATAATATATATATAACTATATATATATATATAGTTATTTTAAGGCGAAAAGCACATTAAGGCTATTAACGCCTCCTTAAATGTAAGTGTGAGTGTAAAGTGTTAAAGTCGTAAGTGTAAGTATGTGTGTTAGACTCGGGTACCGCGACGGACGTCTAAATCCTCTCAATTGGTGCAGCTAGTCTGCACCCCCTGTGGGGTGAGTATATATAAATAAATAAATAAATATTGTTATTTTAAGGCGAAAAGCACATTGAGGCTATTATCGCCTCCCTAAATGTAAGTGTGAGTGTAAAGTGTAGTGTTGTAAGTGTAAATGTGTGTTAGACTCGGATACCGCGAGGAACATTTAAATCCTCTCAACAGATGCAGCTAGTCTGCACCCCCCTGCGGCGGCTGGTCCTCGTTCAACTCTCAAAGCGAAGTAAAGAACGGCTCATTATACAATATGCTATACTGTATTGGCTCAACGGCTCATTATAAAATAGACTATACTGTATTGGCTCAACGGCTCATTATAAAATAGACTATACTGTATTGGCTCAACGGCTCATTATAAAATAGGCTATACTGTATTGGCTCAACGGCTCATTATAAAATAGACTATACTGTATTGGTTCAACGGCTCATTATAAAATAGGCTATACTGTATTGGCTCAACGGCTCATTATAAAATAGACTATACTGTATTGGCTCAACGGCTCATTATAAAATAGGCTATACTGTATTGGCTCAACGGCTCATTATAAAATAGGCTATACTGTATTGGCTCAACGGCTCATTATAAAATAGACTATACTGTATTGGTTCAACGGCTCATTATAAAATAGACTATACTGTATTGGCTCAACGGCTCATTATAAAATAGACTATACTGTATTGGCTCAACGTCTCATTATAAAATAGGCTATACTGTATTGGTTCAACGGCTCATTATAAAATAGACTATACTGTATTGGCTCAACGGCTCATTATAAAATAGGCTATACTGTATTAGCTCAACGGCTCATTATAAAATAGACTATACTGTATTGGCTCAACGGCTCATTATAAAATAGGCTATACTGTATTGGCTCAACGGCTCATTATAAAATAGGCTATACTGTATTGCCTCAACGGCTCATTATAAAATAGGCTATACTGTATTGGCTCAACGGCTCATTATAAAATAGGCTATACTGTATTGGCTCAACGGCTCATTATAAAATAGGCTATACTGTATTGGCTCAACGGCTCATTATAAAATAGACTATACTGTATTGGCTCAACGGCTCATTATAAAATAGGCTATACTGTATTGGCTCAACGGCTCATTATAAAATAGACTATACTGTATTGGCTCAACGGCTCATTATAAAATAGACTATACTGTATTGGCTCAACGGCTCATTATAAAATAGACTATACTGTATTGGCTCAACGGCTCATTATAAAATAGGCTATACTGTATGGTTTTGTTTTTTTAATATAATTTTGTATAATGGTTGTGCATCAATTGTTTGTTCTGTGAATGTTGTCAATCTTTAACTTATTTAAAACCGATACTCATACAACTTTCTTTCATTGTTGTACAGCTGATGTTGGAGGCCCCTTGGGGCAGGCCTGGACCCGGGGGGGCCAGCTGGCGGGACCCTCGTACGGTTGGCTTTAATTTCCTCCATTCCTTGGTATAGAAAAGAAAACCGTAAGATAGATGGCTTGCTGCTATTGGATCATAGAGCTCTGTTACTTCACAATTAAACTATTTCTAAATGCATGAACTATTCCAGATAGTAATTCTCCAAGCGTAAATAAATTATGCCTGTTATATTATGTGTATACATTACTTTAGAAAAAAATGCTCTGCCCAAAAATATACGTCATCACTGTAATGCATATTGCGTTCGACGTGTTTGTTTCTTTCAGAAGTTTTCAGTGCACGCGCAACTGTCTCGCTTCCGAGAGCGATTTTGTAAACGTTAACGAACACATCGAAACACGAAAACCTTTGTTGTATTTCCGAATGAATTTTAAACGTTTAGTATTAATTTATTCATAACTAACTAAGAGCTGACAAAATAAGGATCGGAGATATTTTTAAGATTTTTAAATTTTGAAACAGGTAAACGGGCTTGACCAATACGAACAGCAGCTTGTTAACGATTGATTCTTTAGATCATCTTATGTGGTGTGTGTGCGTGCGCGTGCGTGTTTCACTAACATAACTAGCTTTTGAAATGTTGATCGATTCAAACTTAGCAAAAATTTCAATTTTGGTAATAACTTGAACAAGTTAAACATGTTTTGGAGGCACTAGTACCTCGTCGTACGTTAACTTACAGTGAACTACAACTCGGTGTTGTACGCAGGTTCAAATCCAGTTAGTAGACATACTACATTTGGCTTTCTTGTCTGTGATACTTTGATCTTCAATATACATTAGTCCAATTAACATTAAGTAAAAACTTTATACCATAAAAACCCTTAATATACTCGTATATATATAACTTGTTTTACTATTCTGGAATTTGAATTTTTAATAATGGCCACTCCCACATCCTATTTTCCACAAAATGGATGAATACAAGATTTAAAAAAACGTACTAGTCGAAATTTTGTTTCAAGTGATGAAAGGTAAATTGTTATTTTAAAATTTTGTTTTCAAAATAAAAAAACGCATCAATGTGAGACGACATACTTACCAATATGCAACTATCCTCACCCATTTTCAAATAATCGATATAACACATCCCCTTCAGCACCTAGGTTTAACAAGAGGAGGAAGCAAACATTGACGGAGCTCATACAGCTACAGCTATAGAGACCTAGCTATGCACCCAGCTAACATAGGCGTAGACCCTAGACGTAGCTTAGTTTAGCACTAAATGTATGAGGAAGCGTCTTATCAATATCATGCAAGCATGCTAAACAGTCGAATGTAATATAGCCTGACAGTTGTGTTTCTTTCATATAAATGTGCTGATAGCATTGCTATTTGTAATAATGATTTTGTACGTCTTGAAATTTTACAAAACACCGCACGCAGCTGTTTTGCAGGCGTGTTGAATGCGAATTCTTACAGAACATTTAGATACGTAGTAAGAAAACCCTGACCGCCGTAAACATCATATTTTTTATAATCTAAATTTCTGAAAATATTGTCTCTATATAGTTAACTGCATTAAATCATGCACTGTGTTTAGTAAATTGTTAAATTACATTAAAAATATTAAAATTAAAAATCACTTTTATGCATATTTTAGCATTGGTTACATGAAATATACAATGAAGAATATGTACTTACTGTAGAGTCTATGCACGCTTTACTCATACGGTAAAGCATTAGTTTAAAAGTTTTAAATTATTTTTCATTTTAAGTATTAAATTTATACGAAAAATGTACGTTTTCTGATTTTTTGTGGAAACATTTCAGTGTACAGTACAAAATATTTATTGATAATTAAATAAATAGTACAGAAATATTACACAAATTGTCTCATGTACCATTCCCCCCCCCTAAAAAGTCCAGTTTTTTAGGCTTTTGTAAAAAGAAAAAATCGAAAAAATTTCTCAAAATCGGTTTATGAAATTTTGTTACAACATTAAACATAAAGAAAATATTCACACTTTCGTTAATGAAAAAAGTGTTTAAATGTAAAATAAAAACGATTTGTGTTGCTTAAGTAAATCAAAAAAAAAAAAAAACCCTTTGCTTTTCGTCACAAATTTAAGTTCTCATAAAGCTTTTTTCGGAAAACTTCACGTGCGTTATGATTTCCTGTTAACTGTTCATTTTAATCTCCTTTAAGTAGTTCGATTGTGAGAAAGTTTGTGCGATGTTTTATGCACAAGTTATATAACAATGTTACCCTAAAGTTTTATCGAGAACACATACAACTGCTTAGTTGTTATTTAATTAGAAAACGTTAATTTATTTACGTTAATAAACAAATTAACTTTATTGTGATTATAAAATATGATGACGACTTGTGTTGAATTGTGCAGGGTTGGACAGGAGAGCCAGCTTTCCGGAGGTTGGAACACCAACACATCGCACAAGAAGAAAATAAATATAACTCTCCCTCCTATCCGATGATCATGGACGCGCCACAGGGTCAGAGAAACAAGGACTTCCATCCAGCTGAGGTATGTACGCTACTGGGCTATAACACAGTGATTAAATATAGATAGACGAAACAAAGAAATTTTGTATTTTGTAAGTGATGTTGGTAAATTGTAAGAATATGTTTAAAGTTTTATTGTTTTTTTTAAACTTAAATGTTTCAAAGAATACTTCATACACATGTAGAATATGTAACAAATTCCTATTTTGGGCTGCCATAATTTATTATTACATATATTAAAAGTTATAAATATATATTATAACTTGATGGAATTGAAAATTTACGTATGTAATTTCCGGGACGAAGTTTAGGCCCCGCAAATATTCGGGACGACGTTTAGGCCCCGCAAATATTCGGGACGACGTTTATGCCCCGCAAATATTCGGAACAATGTTTAGGCCCCGCAAATAACCGGGACGACTTTTAGGACCCGCAAATATTCGGGACGACGTTTAGGCCCCGCAAATATTCGGGACGACGTTTATGCCCCGCAAATATTCGGAACAATGTTTAGGCCCCGCAAATATTCGGAACAATGTTTAGGACCCGCAAATATTCGGGACGACGTTTAGGCCCCGCAAATATTCGGGACGACGTTTATGCCCCGCAAATATTCGGAACAATGTTTAGGACCCGCAAATAATCGGGACGACTTTTAGGACCCGCAAATATTAGGGACGACGTTTATGCCCCGCAAATATTCGGAACAATGTTTAGGCTCCGCAAATAATCGGGACGACTTTTAGGCCCCGCAAATATTCGGGACGACGTTTAGGCCCCGCAAATATTCGGGACGACGTTTATGCCCCGCAAATATTCGGAACAATGTTTAGGCCTCGCAAATAATCGGGACGACTTTTAGGACCCGCAAATATTCGGGAAGACGTTTATGCCCCGCAAATATTTGGAACAATGTTTAGGCCCCGCAAATAATCGGGTTGACTTTTAGGACCCGCAAATATTCGGGACGACGTTTAGGCCCCGCAAATATTCGGGACGACGTTTATGTCCCGCAAATATTCGGAACAATGTTTAGGCCCCGCAAATAATCGGGACGACTTTTAGGCCCCGCAAATATTCGGGACGACGTTTAGGCCCGTATTCGGGACGACGTTTATGCCCCGCAAATATTCGGAACAATGTTTAGGCCTCGCAAATAATCAGGACGACTTTTAGGACCCGCAAATATTCGGGAAGACGTTTATGCCCCGCAAATATTTGGAACAATGTTTAGGCCCCGCAAATAATCGGGTTGACTTTAGGACCCGCAAATATTCGGGACGACGTTTAGGCCCCGCAAATATTCGGGACGACGTTTATGCCCCGCAAATATTCGGAACAATGTTTAGGCCCCGCAAATAATCGGGACGACTTTTAGGACCCGCAAATATTCGGGACGACGTTTAGGCCCCGCAAATATTCGGGACGACGTTTATGCCCCGCAAATATTCGGAACAATGTTTAGGCCCCGCAAATAATCGGGACGACTTTTAGGACCCGCAAATATTCGGGACGACGTTTAGGCCCCGCAAATATTTGGGACTAAGTTTAGGCCACGCTAATATTCGGGACGACTTTAGGCCCCGCAAATATTCTGGATGACTTTTAGGCCCTGCCAATATTCGGGACGACTTTTAGGCCCCGCAAATATTCGGGACGTAATTTCAAAATAATAGTCTAATATTACACAGGTTTTGTAGTTTTTTTTGGTTGTACGATATACTGTCCCAATAGTTTTAAAATTATATTAATTTCATAAATTTTAAACAAAATTTTCAAAAGTATAAACCATGAAGTTAACGATAAAACGATAACTCAAAAAAGTTAAAACGACTTTAACGTCTAAAAAACCTATCTGTATGTCTTATTACAATAAGAAGAATATGTTAATTTCGTAAAAGTTTTGATTAATAAGAAATTTTGATTTTTTTAAAATAACAATTGATTCGGTGATTGGTTTAATGATACTTAGACGTTTTTCTATAAAATTAAAAGTCTTGTGTAATGTAATGTCTTATTTGTCCTTTTAAATCTTTGTACTTCAAAAATCGCAAGCGATAGGCATTTGAAATTTAAGATTCTATTACAAAACATTTCGTCTTATTATACGATTTTTCTGAAATTTTGGTCATAATTTCTGGAAAATTTATGTCTTACTTATAAAATTTGGAAAACATTTTAGAAATTACTCGAATACTATCAAATAACTTTACATTTAAACTACCATAACTCATAAACAATTATTTCGATTTTAATGATAAAATAACAAATCTGTAAATGCTAAGAAGTAATACATATTACTTATATATAACTTATATATATATATATATATATATATATATATATATATATATATATTATTTTAAGGCGAAAAGCACATTGAGGCTATTATCGCCTGTCTAAATGTAAGTGTGAGTGTAAATTGTTAAAGCCGTAAGTGTAGTATTGTAAGTGTAAGTGTGTGTGTTAGACTCGGGTACCGCGAGGAACGTCTAAATCCTCTCAATAGGTGCAGCTAGTCTGCACCCCCCTGCGGAAATACACACACACACACACACACACACACACACACACACATACATATATATATATATATATATATATATATATATATATATATATATATATATATATATGTGTGTGTGTGTGTGTGTTCTAACACCCTCATGTTCCAACATTTTTAACCAATTTTATTGAAACTAAGCATAAAGTCGCTTTGGCAATAATTTGGACAAGTTCCAATAAAATTAATTTAACTGTTTAAAAATGGCAAACATTTAAAAAAATTTAAATAAATAACCAATTTTTGTTTATAAATAGATTTTAAAATCTGATTTCAGCATCGTTATCATCATTAAAAATAATATAAAATTAAATTTTGAATTTTCAAAATCCGTTGAAATTAAAACATGTAGTCTGAACGCGGTGCCTGTTCAATGCTATCTGGAAGTTTAAAATGCTAATACATAGGCATATTTAACTGATGTTTATGATGGTAAAATCAGAGTTCAAAAAACAGTCAGACAAAAGGATTGCGTCAGCGAGACAGGTGCGTGCCGCGATTACTTTTAGTGTATTGCAGAATTTGTTCTGTAATGTTTCAGGAACTGCTCACCGGCGGCGTAGAGTTGGTACCCCTGCTTGCCAGAAGACGAGAAGCTGCTAAACGTTATTTTTTACCTTCCACTGATATTACAAAGATTAAACCTAACGGGCAAGTTGTAGCAGCGTAAGTAACTGCATTGAGGCTTCTAGCTGATAGACGAACAATCATCGGTGAATGACGTCACTTAAACGAACATTTATATAATTTTAGAATTCATTTTACTTTTAGCTCGAACAGGTTCGTTGCTGAGCAGTGTTGTTTAAGCTTCCCAATATGGCCGCCGCTAAGTTATAGTTTATTTTTAATGAAATTTGAAATGAAAAGAAAGGTATTTAAATTTCTCTTATTGAACCAAAAATAAAAATCATGTATCATATTTTCTCTTTCTCTTTATTTCGATTAAGATAATTTGTTTGAAAACACGACAAATTAAAATAGCTACTTTTCAACAACATTAACTTTAAACTTGTTATAGCTTATCAGCTGTTCAATGAAGTCAGCTGATCGTTACGAATTAGTAAAAAAAATTATCTTTTACTGTAACTAACACAGCTAGTTCTTATCAACATAACCTAAAACTTATTATAGCCTGTCAGCTGTTCAATGAAATCAGCTGACCGTTTCAAATTATGAAACAACTGATCTTTTACTATAACTACCATAGTTTGTTTTAACAATTAGCCGCCTCGGTGGCCTAGTTGATAGCGTACTTTCACCCCGAGGATCCGGGTTCGATTCCCGGCTAGGACTTGGCATTTTCATACGCTATAAATCATCCAATCGTCTGCATTAGCCAAAGTGTGCACAATAGCCAGACGTTAAACATAAAAAAATGTTTTTAACAACATAACCTAAAACTTATTATAGCCTATCAGCTGTTCAATGAAATATGCGGATCGTTTCGAATTAGTATAAGTATATACTGTATATACAATACAATAGATAGTATAGAACTACTGATCTTTTACTATAACTACCATAGCTTGTTTTTAACAACATAACCTAAAACCTATAATAACCTAAAACTTAAAACTATTAATAGCTCTTAATGATATTTTAAGGCAAAAAGCATATTAAGGCTATTATCGCCTCCATAAATGTAAGTGTAAGTGTAAAGTGTTAAAGTCGTAAGTGTAAGTGTGTGTTAGACTCGGGTACAGCGAGGGACGTCAAAATCCTCTCAATAGGTGCAGCTAGTCTGCACCCCCTTTGGGGTGCTCTTCAATGAAATCAGCTGATCGTTACAAATTAATATAAAACAGCTGATCTTTTATACCAGTATAAATGAGTGCACTCGCACCAAGCGACGCGCAAAATCCAACATCACCATCAGCCCCAAAACATGACGCGTGTTAAAAAGGGGATTTTTAATATCGGTAACAACTGTGGAATCAAGCTTTTTACGTATGATACGAAAAAAGTTAAGATGTTTTCATGACTTCGAATGGCTGATGGCTGCCATTTTGAACAGACAAACGTAATTTTGAAGCTGTTTACTTAAGTAAAGTTTGTGCGGAGTGTGGCCTAAACTGCCAAAGCTCAAGCGGTGATAAATTACTTAAAGTGTTAAAAGATAATCAAAATATTTTCAATTACTTTTCTCTAATTTGTTTAATAAACAAAATTTATAACTTGAAATCTGTCTTAGAGTTGAGATTTTGAATTAAAATATCAATATAATGTCTTAATTGGATTAAAACTCTCCAGCAGTTTCCCTTTAAGGCATGGTATTTCCCTTTTCTCGAGAAAATCTTATTTTTGTTAATCTCTAAGTACGTTTTGACCAATTCGTTGAAATTAAAGTTTTTAAAAAAGTAAATAGTTTCAAGGTACATTTTAGACTCAAGAGACCTGATAACAGATAAATTCAACTTAAAATTTTTAAAAATTAAATTTTATTTTCATAGTTAATGTATATCATATTACAATGAGGTTCGAGAATTTTAAGTTCAAGAACCGGATTGAACTGCTTCTAAACAGTTCCTTTGTGTGTAGGAGACCCGTACCCAGACCCATCCTGAACGAACGGGAGTACCTGCAAGAACTGACGAACCAAGTGATCAACAAGGAACTCCGGCGAAAGGTAAAAATATCTGTGTACACTGGCAGGAGCTCGTGTGGTCAGTAGCTTACTATCTGTTTACCTAAGTAAGAAGCTATCTAGAACTTCGTTATCTTATAATGTTGTCAGTGTTATGGTCTTCCTAAAGTTCTGTTTTATCATTAACCTACTGAGAACAGAGATAAGAGAGTTTATATAGACTGTAATAGTTTATTTATTCAGACTTTTTCCAATTCTTTTTAAATGGTTTGTATAGTGATTGGCATGGAACGAGTTATTGAACTCGTGAGTTATGATTTGTAATTGTGTGTGTGTGTGTGTGCGCGCGCGCGTGTGTATGAGTGTGTGTGTGTGTGTGTGCGTGTGTTCGTGCGCGCGTGTGCGTGTGTCTGTGTGCTCGTATGTTTGTGTGTGTGTGTGTGTGTGTGTGCGCGCGTCTGTCTGTCTGTGCATGTATTCTTGTATATCTGTGTGCGCGCGCGTGTGTTTGTGTCAGTCTGTCTGTGTGTCTGTGCGCGTGTGTGTTTCTATGTGTCTGTCTGTGCATGTATGCTTGTCTATCTGTGTGTGGGCGCGCGTGTGTGTGTCAGTCTGTCTGTGCGTGTGTGTGTGTGTGTGTGTGTGTGTCTGCCTGTGTGTCTGTGCGCGTGTGTGTGTGTGTGTGTCTGTCTGTGTGTGTGTGTGCGCTGTGTGTGTGTGTGTAAGTCTGTCTGTGTGTCTGTGCGTGTGTGCGTGCGCACGCGCTCGTGTGTGTGTGTGTGTGCGCGCGCGCATGTGTGTGTCTGTCTGTATGTCTGTGCGTGTGTGCGTGCGTGCGTGTGTGTGTGCGTGTGTGTCAGTCTGTCTGTGTGTCTGTGCGTGTGTGCGTGCGCACGCGCTCGGGTGTGTGTGTCTGTCTGTCTGCTCACGTGCGTGTGTTTCTGTCTGTGCACGCGCGCGTGTGTGTGTCTGTGTCTGTCTGTGCACGCGCGCGCATGTGTGTGTGTGTCTGTGTTTGCACGTGTGTGTGTAGGTGTGTCTGTGCATGCGCGCGCGCGCGTGTGTGTCTGTGTGCGCGCGCGCGTGTGTGTGTGTGTGCGCGCGCGCGTGTGTGTGTCTGTGTCTGTCTGTGCACGCGCGCGCATGTGTGTGTGTGTCTGTGTTTGCACGTGTGTGTAGGTGTGTCTGTGCATGCGCGCGCGCGTGTGTCTGTGTGCGCGCGCGCGTGTGTGTCTGTGTGCGCGAGCGCGTGTGTGTGTCTGTGTGTGTGTCGTGTGTGTGTGTGTGTGTGTGTGTGTGTGTGTGTGTGTCCGTGTGTTACTTTTGCACTTTTAGTCGTATTTCATTCAAAATTGGTATACAAACGACTTTGGTAACAGCCTGGACAAATCTGTAACCAGAGAAATTCGTCGTTTCAAAATTACTGCCATTAAGAAGGTTTAATAAAGTGTATAACTTTTTTGTAACTGAAATGTTGGAAGCGCTAAATATATGAATATTTTAATGCTGATTAGGGTAGTTGAAATTAGAATTTCAAAAAGAGGATATGATAAAAAAATTATTTTTGGAAATATGCTTTTAAAAGGTTACCTGTTACTGTTACCTGCTATTTTTACGCCATTTGGAATTTATTAATTTAATTTTTTTTTGTGTCTCGTTATTTTAAGGCGAAAATCACATTGAGGCTATTATCGCCTCCCTAAATGTAAGTTCGAGTGTAAAGTGTTAAAGTCGTAAGTGTAGTTTGTTAGACTCGGGTACCGCGAGGAACGTCTATATCCTCTCAATTAGTGCAGCTAGTCTCCACCCCCTGCGGGGATTTGGAGTTTAATTGTAATTACTTCACTGTTATGTTCTTTATTTAGTTGTACGCTTTAAGGTGTTTTCCTTGTCCCATACAGTAAGGAACCTGTGGAAAAGTATTTGTTTTGACAGCTATTGCCACGCCATTTTAAGCCTTATAAACTTAAACTTGTACGGAACCAGACTGTCAGTAAAGTAACGCACTGCAAAAGAAGCAGCACATCGCACATTGCTCTCGGCAAGTCACCACACCACGGTACAGCTAACGTTCATTACTTGTTGTTACAGGAATCGAAGCAAGACGATCTGATGAAAAGCCGACGACATTTTGAGACCTGGGGAGGATTCTGGGGCCGCCCAGGGCACGGAGCTCCGAAGGACATCATAGTGAAGGAAAACTTGAACCAATTGTTATACCACCAAATGCCTGTACATTAAGTTCAAAACAACTTTCTTAATTCAGTTTCGTTTAGGTTGATTGTTAACAAGTAATTCACCCACAAAACTGGATTAATGCCGGAAGTAAGACAAGTTCGCTGTCTTTTTTGGAATTTTATTTTGATATTAAATTTTTCGTAGGTTAACTTTATTTTGAACAAATTGTAGTCCCAAATATGTAGTACCAATTAACAATTAGTTTTAGAAAATTGTACAGGCATCGAGGTGGTATTTCACTAATTATTTATAAATGTTTTCAGTTTTGTCTTTATAATCACAAAATAATAAACAAACCTCTATATAATATGAAAATGTTTCTTTTTTAGTGAAATCCATTAGAAAGTTACCAATTGAAATACTGAGAAAAAAAACACCATTAACAGAAGCTCTTGGGACCCTGACACGTCAGCTTTGTGTACCTCTATCACTTCACCTTAATTCAACTCCAATGTCCTTGATAAGCTCCAAAATCTTGTGTAAGGTATCCTAATTGAACTCCTGATCAGATTGCTGAGTTCCAAATAGTCTTCTTTTGACCTCCAGGACCTCGCACTCATGGAGAATATGCGCTGCAATTTCAACACCCTGCCCGCACAGATGAGGTTTGAGTATAGATATAGTTTTTAAAGATGGAGGTTCTCCGAAACGCGTCAACTAAAGTAGAATTGACGAAGCTAGGGAAGGCAGATCATTATACTGAACATAGTGACAATAATCCTAGCAGAAAAGAAGAAGAATATAAAAAGAATCCCACCTTATGTTGGTGATTCCGAAAGTGGCCTTGTCAGGTGATCATGGCGACGACCCGCCTCAGTGACCTGTTAAACTGCACAAGTGTCCTTCTCAGTACAGGATCTGGTCCCGAGAGAAGGAATTTCGCCAGTCTTTGGCCAGGGAATTGTTTCCATCGTTTAAAGTGCTCTTCCCTAGACCATTTCCTTACTGCTCCTCTCGAAGTTGTGCGACTAATCCCGCAAGAGGGTCCCACTAGTCGATCAGCAGCTCCTCCTTGGCCATCATGTCTGCTCTCTCATTTCCCTCAATCCCGGATTGACCAGGCACCCACCGTAATTGCACTTGACAGGACACAAATGGAGCGGAGATAATCCAATACCAATTTGGATGTGTTTTCTACAGAGGTTGTAACGGGTTAAAAATTAATTGTAACGGGAGAATATTGAGCACCTAAAACTTCCTTACGCTCGAGAATATTGAGCACCTAAAACTTCCTTACGCTCGAGAATATTGAGCACCTAAAACTTCCTTACGCTCGAGAATATTGAGCACTCAAAACTTCCTTACGCTCGAGAATATTGAGCACCTAAAACTTCCTTACGCTCGAGAATATTGAGCACCTAAAACTTCCTTACGCTCGAGAATATTGAGCACCTAAAACTTCCTTACGCTCGAGAATATTGAGCACCTAAAACTTCCTTACGCTCGAGAATATTGAGCACCTAAACTTCCTTACGCTCAAGAATATTGAGCACCTAAAACTTCCTTACGCTCGAGAATATTGAGCACCAGAATCCTTGCTCCCATAAATTTGCGCAGCTAATCAATTTTAAAACTCAAAGTCTCTTTTGGCGATGATGACTTAAACATGGGTGAGCAAAATCATGAAATACTGATTTTTGTCAATGAACCCAATTTATAACTGAGCCAAAAACCTTACCTAAAGTTGAACCCTGGACGAAGCCTACAAATGCGGACGGCTATCCGTCACTAAAGCGAAACGTAATTTAGCGTTACAAGGTGATAGCCTGTAATGATGCCTGGCTGTTTGTAAGTATGAGAATGCCCTTACCTGTAAGTCCTTCCTCTAATACTAGATGAACACATGCTGAGATTGCGCAGATCTCAGCTAAACCAAACTTTCATTTCTAAAAATCACGCACGTGTATTTGGTTATTATGTACAAAGTTTATTTAAGCCTATTTCTCATGAGTGTTTTAAATAAACATTGCAATTTACTAATAAAACATAATCGGAAATACTGTATAATATGATTCATCTAACAGTGAACGTGTACAAATAAGTCGTTGATAAAACTTATTTTATTTGACGGTCTTTGAGTAGTGAGTATAGGTTTTCTCACTGTTTTGGGGTTAGAAAAACCGTCACTATAGGAAAATTATTTTTTATAAAACAAAATGCATTTTATTGTTTTACTGATCACTTGTTGAACTGAGGGATGCCTATTTGATGTTAATAAAAATATTCCTAAATAACCATCAATGGGTGCTTTGAAAATAATTAAGATTTTGTAAGTTAAACTTTATTCGTGACCGTCCCGAAA
>CM040190.1:3129201-3136701 GCA_022606455.1 Callitettix versicolor
CGTCGTCTGCATTAGCCCAAGTGTTCACAATAGTCGGACGTTAAACATATATATGTATATATATACAAAGTATAAAGAAATAACTAAGACGAATAGATCGTTATATTATGCTTTATAATTCCAGGTTCATTATATAATTCCATTTTAGCATAATTTTTTAATTTATTTTTTTGTCCTATTTTTAGATTTTTTATTTCTTTGATTGTTTGCTTGGTATTTCCTTTTTTCATCGAGTCCAAAACTGTGGTTTTGATTTGCTTGTGTGTCTGTCTGTGTGTTTGTACGTTATCCCCGCCACACTTACATCGATGCACAATCCTGACAATTCTCGGAGGTTATAGGGAAAATTTTGTAAAACGTTGAAAATTTATCAAAATCGTTTCATTGTATTGGCTCTATTTTCGGTCAAACAGAAACTAACCGCGTCACGTTGACGTGACGAAAGCGAATTTCCAAAAGTAATTTTTTATTTTAACTTTTTTTGAAGCAATAATTTTTTACCATCATAAAGAGCGTTACAAATCTCCATTTTTAACATAAACTTTAAAAACGAATCAAAACTACGAAAATGAAACCTGAGAGCTTTGAAATTAATTTTTCAAATTGCAACGTATTATAAGAATTCAAAATGTTACTTCATGAAATTCTTAACGCTGTTCATGATTGTGAAATCGAATTTTCAAAAATATTAAAAAAGTTACGAATTTTTGAAGATTTAAAGTATAACCACCATTTTGAAACTGTTTAACGAATACTGTTGGTAAATAAACATGTTCGATTGTGAAATCAAATTTTCAAAAATATTAAAAAAAAGTTACGAATTTTTGAAGATTTAAATTATAACCACCATTTTGAAACTGTTTAACGAATACTGTTGGTAAATAAACATGTTCGAGTGTGAAATCAAATTTTCAAAAATATTAAAAAAAAGTTACGAATTTTTGAAGATTTAAAGTATAACCACCATTTTGAAATTGTTTAACGAATACTGTTGGTAAATAAACATGTTCGATTGTGAAATCAAATTTTCAAAAATATTAAAAAAAAGTTACGAATTTTTGAAGATTTAAATTATAACCACCATTTTGAAACTGTTTAACGAATACTGTTGGTAAATAAACATGTTCAAGCTGTTACTGAAATTTATATTCGTGCCAAATTTGAAATAACTCGGACTAAAATTAGTATAAATACATTTATACACACACACACACACACACACACACACACACACACACACACACACACACACACATATATATATATATATATATATATATATATATATATATTCGGCGCTCATTTTAAGGTCCCGAATATAGGTGTTACCATAATTCGCTAATAACGTTATGGTTAAACATAATAAAATATAACCTACAAATTTAACAAACCCAAAGAAATATCATGGTTTTGTTGTTGATCAATAATTCACTGCTAGACTGATTGTGACAAAACACGAAACACTGATAAACCAGTTTATGCTAAACATATAATTTTGTGTATGATTTAACTGCGACATATTCGATAACTGAGCACTATTTTATAATTTTGTTCGTAATAGATAACGATGGCCTTATTTCGTCGAAAAAGAAACAAATAGTTGTATATTTTTGAATATTAAAAAAATTATCTTCTCAAAAGTGGATAAATAAGTAAGAAAAATAATGATTAGGGTGAATTCAGCGAAAAATGTATATTATTCACTTATTTCTTCACAAGCAACCTTGCCTTTACATGTTGCACGCCTGCATTGCTATCGTATGTTTCAGCGCATCCGAAGGTTCGCCTTTTCATGGGCCACGGAGGACTCCTGGGAACTATGGAAGCTGTTTATAGCGGCGTGCCGATGATTGGGATCCCACTGTTCGGCGACCAGCGACAAAACATCGCACGCCTAGAAAAAATCGGATACGCACTCAAGCTGGAGATGAAAGATTTGAGGGAAGATGACCTTGAGCACAAGATCAACACTGTACTCAATGATCCAAAGTAAGTGTGTGTGTGTGTGTGTGTGTGTGTGTGTGTGTGTGTGTGTGTGTGTGTGTGTTGTGTGTGTGTGTGTGTGTGTGTGTGTGTGTGTGTGTGTGTGTGTGTGTGTGTGTGTGTGTGTGTGTGTGTGTGTGTGTTGTGAGCGTGCGCGTGTGTTTTGCACCTCCACTCGGAGAACGAAACATGGTTTCAACATAGTATTACTAAGCATTATTCTTATATTTTATCCAACAAAGCGAGTTTTCAACTGCAATTGATCCTATATTTATCGTTTGTCTTACTTACTATTAAATGCAATGTCCGGTTGCTTACAAACATATAATATTTGTCCCTTAACGTCCCACAAACCCAAGTTATTTTTACTGAATGCAACAAAAATTGAGTTGTTGTGAGGTATGAAGTGGAGACAAGGCGCTAGTTACACATACGTTCCCGAAAGATGGACGTCGGCTTTGAACTCCGCGCTACTGTATTTATGTTTAACTATAATGCCAATTTATTTGAAAATTTAGCAGATTTGTAATTATGTGTTTCTACAAAATGTATCAGTGAATGTTAGAGACTCCCATGCTTATTAATTTTTAATTTTAAACCCATGAAGAACAAATTTTTTATTAACTTCCATGAAGAAAATAAGTATTAATTGTTGATACTTTCTGTATTGTACAATTAATTAGCATTATATAATTTCTTTATTTATTTCTGCCACTTTCTCTCTCTCTCTCTCTCTCTCTCTCTCTATCTATCTATCTATCTATCTATCTATCTATCTATCTATCTACCTTCATATACACACACACACACACATATATATATATATATATATATATATATATATATATATATATAAGCACATTAAAGGCTATTATAGCCTCCCTAAATGTAAGTGTGAGTGTAAAGTATTAAAAGTCGTAAGTGTAGTGTTGTAAGTGTAAGTGTGTGTTAGACTCGGGTACCGCTATGGACGTCTAAATCCTCTTAATAGGTGCAGCTAGTCTGCACCCCCCTGCGGGTCATATATATATATATATATATATATATATATATATATATATATATATATATGTGTGTGTGTGTGTGTGTGTGTGTGTGTAGGAGAGAGAGAGAGAAAGAAAGAAAGAGAGAAAGGAGAAATTATGTAATGCTAAACAACTGCCTGGGTAATGTTCTTAAATTTTAATTGTACAATACAGAAAGTATCCCTAGAGAAAAAAGCTATGGAATCTAGGAAAAATAAAGTTGAATTAGCCTTCCAACTTACCAAGAACACATACAACAAGAAGTCTCTCTCCTGGAATACAGAGATAAGGCATTATCATACGGTAATTAAACCAGAAGCCTTATATGCAGCTGAAACATTATCTCTCACAACCCAGGGCCCACTCGAAAGGCTGGAGATCAAAGAAAGAAAGATATTACGAAAAATCTTAGGCCCCAAATTCCGTAACAACCAATTACTCCACATCAGTAATGAAACTCTTTACCAAAAAACTGAAACACTATCAGACACAATAAGAAAAAGGAGAATTGATTTTTATGGGCACATCCTCCGAATGGACGAAAATAGACTAACCAAAAAAATATTTGACTACTTTCGCAGTAGAAGAGCCAAACCACTTTGGTTTAGAGAAACGGAGAAAGACATAACAGAACTACAAATCACTGACACTATGCTTATGGACAGAACAGCCAAAACAATAACCAAGGAAAAGAAGTCCTTCCAACGGTTCCAAGGCAAAGTCAAATCCAAGCGAACGATCCAAATCTCTGACGAAGAAAGAAATCAAGATCACAACGAATGAAGCAATACTGGGCCACGAGGAAGGCACAGATCATTAAAAAAGATTGATTTAGTGTACCCCAAAGTTGGGTGAAACAAATAGAGACAGAAAGTATCAAAAATAATAAATTATTTTCTTACTTTGGGATATTTACTTCCACGACATTAAACTATTTATTGTTCACAACAAACCTCAATTAAAATGAATACATAATATCATATTTAGTTAAAATTATTGTTTTTTGTTGTTTTTTTACAGATTTGCGATTACAGCACGAAAAATATCCGAGATCTTCCGCGACCGTCCAGCTTCGGCGTTGGACACTGCCGTCTATTGGACAGAATACCTACTAAGGCACGGAGGCCTGCACCTAATACCGGCGGCTGTGGAGTTGCCATGGTACCAGTACTTCTTGTTGGACGTTATAGGAGCGATAGCGTCGGTTATTTTTGCGGCTGTAATTGTTGCTGTTTATCTGGCCAAATTAGTGCTCAGGAAATTTGGCTCGAGACGGAAACTTAAAGTTTCGTAACGTTGAACGTTTTGGGAGTTGTTAAAATGTTTTATTTAGGCCTATTTTAAATGCTTCTTCTCGGCGATATTCAGAGGAGCGTTTTTAAAGAGAAAATACTCTCCGATCTGTGCGCGATTCTGGTCAAATTCAAAACGTCAACAAATCTTTACGAGTTCTTTCCCACGAATTGGTTAATTTCGTAAACTTTGAGAAATAAATAAAACAGGAGGTTTTTGTAGGAAAAAACATATTTTTGCAACTTTCGGTTTTTCAAAGTAATCCCAAACTTAACATTGTCAAAAAGTCAGCTGGTTATTAAAACAATGGTGCATAACGAACAAGGAACGGATGTTTAATCGTCATAAATTATAGAAGTTTCAGTGTTTCGCTGCTTCAGCTTAAAATTACTCCACAAGTCAAAAAACAAAATAAAATATATGAACTAGTACGTTATTTTCCTAATAGAGCTCATTCGTCGCGTTAAATACCCATATATTTAATGCGTTCAACCATATGGTCACTGTCCCCATTACCTTTTACTTTTCATCAACTGGTTTATCCTTAGAATCTGTTTGTACATTATTTGTATCAGCTTGTTTGATTTTATGCCGTTTTATTCTTCACATTACAAGTTCATTGTTGTTCAAAGTTTACACATTTCCTTCGTCAACTATTTTTTTCTTCTTTTTATATTCTTCTTCTTTTCTGCTAGGATTATTGTCACAATGTTCAGTATAATGATATGCCTTCCCTAGCTTCGTCGATTCTACTTTCGTTGACGCGTTTCGGAGAACATCCATCTTCAAAAACTATATCTATACTCCATCATATTTTGTTTCTCCATCAACTTGTTCAAATTTCATCAACTGGTTTGACCTTTCTTTATTCTCCCTTCTTTATCCTAGTTCTTTGTATTTAAACTTTAAATTCTTTCCTTCGATTGATTCATTCGCATCACACGGTCATTGTTTGCGACTTGCGCAAAGTTTATTTTATAATCAGTTGAACAATTTTTTTGTAAATTAATGTTTATTAAACTTTTTTAAACAATAGAATTTGGTTTTATCATATATTTTTGAAAGTATCATGTCTTGAACTCCACGTACTTTAAGATAAAACTTTTTTTCTAAAAAAAAATATAAAAATAAATTTTCTGATAAAACTCAAATTTGTTTGTCAACTAAAACAAAATTGGTGAAACCAAATTAACCTAAACGTGCTCCACCCCTCCTGGTTTATTCATGACAGCGCAATTAAGATGTGTGTGTTGTACAGTTGTGTACCCCGTAGTGGGGGTGCAGACTAGCTGCACCTATTGAGAGGATTTAGACGTCCCTCGCGGTACCCGAGTCTTAACACACACTTACACTTACAACACTCACACTTACATTTAGGGAGGCGATAATAGCCTCAATGTGCTTTTCGCCTTAAAATAACAAAAAAACAATTTAGAACATTGTGCTTAAGTTGAGGAGATTTTGTTCGCGGCTGCGCAGGACACGGCAAGGACAACCGAGCGATACAGCTGCGCATATATGAAACCACAGTGGAAGTGTTTAAAATATAATGAGTTATAAAACTTAAACATTATTTTAAAATATTTTTACTCATTTTTTCCGTAGGCTATTATTTATTATGTATTCAGTGTATTTTATATCTTAGGTAGTTTTTTCAAAACTTGTCAATTTTTTCATAATTTTCCTTGTGTTAAATTAATAAAACGCTAATGGTTCTTTTAAAAACTGATTAAAACTTTCCTAAAACATTGTGCTATTTCATCCTTTCTGAAATTTTTATTCATTTTTTTTTTTTTGGTTTTTAACGTCCGACTATTGTGCACACTTGGGCTAATGCAGACGATGGGATGACTTATAGCGTATGAAAATGCCAAGCCCTGGCCGGGAATCAAACCCGGGTCCTCGGGATGAAAGCTCAGTACGCTATCAACTAGGCCACCGAGGCAGCTAAAATAATTTTTATACATTTTGCACATTTTTCAAATGTTTTTTTTAAAGAATTTCCATTGATAATTCGACTTGAAAAATCTGTTTTGAAACGGTTCATAAGACTTTCATACGCCTTAAGAAGTTCGTATATTTTATTCATTTTGAATATGACTAATAATTGTGATGGCGTCATATTACGTTTCATTTCGTCACTGTTAGACGTTCATCAGTACAAAAAATTGCAAATTTGTAAAATTTTACAAATTTATATCAGGTTATCTTATATTTTTTTTAGATTTATGATTCTATTATTCGTATTAAGAAAACAGTAAAATTTTCAGTTAAAAATAAGCGACAATTAACTTCGATAATTATGCGTACACAAAGAGAAAACAGTTTAAGTTTACGTTAATTTTGAAAGGAAGTTGATTTTTCTATTTATAGCAAAATGCCATTGAAAATGAGTTATTAGCGCAGCCGTCATGGTAAAACCCAGACCCGTGACCTTGAATTTGGGGGGTTATCGTCCGACTATTGTGCACACTTGGGCTAATGCAGACGATGAGATGATTTATAGCGTATGAAAATGCAAAGCCCTGGCCGGAAATCGAACCCAGGTCCTCGGGGTGAAAGCCTAGTACGCTAGCAACTAGGCCACCGAGGCGGCTTAATCCGTGACCTTGAAATGAGCACCGACCATTATATGTGTGTCATACTCAAGTTGGCAATTGATTAAATTGCACTAAGCAATACGATTTGGCAATTTGAACAATAACAAACAACCCCGTACTGTAAAAAGAAATATTTATTTGAAGTGAGTGCGGAGCTCTAAGTGTTACCAGTTCTTCAAGTCCTTCCAAGGTTTCAGGTTCATACGTTTGATTTTCTTGCAAGGTACTTGTTCATTCCTGTAAACAGTAAACAATAATAGAAATTAAATGATCCTGATGATCCTGAAACCGATAATATGTTAGCAGATGGTTTCACCTCGACACAACAATTGTTTCTTCGTGTAATTTAAAGCCTAGTTTGTAATAATTATTGTCAGAAAGTGAGAGTTAGCTAAAGTCATAAAGGACTTACAGCTGTTACTATCGCTTATATATATATAAGCGAATTTATATATATAAATTCAGAAAGTATGTGTTCAGAAAGTAACGAAAATTTTTTAATTTCGTGGGCTTGGAGAGTCCGATTGTCAAACATTTTTTTATGATGTTGGTATACATGCCCTTGAAGTATGATAAAACTTTCCACTGTTTTCATTGTT
>CM040190.1:3141701-3144201 GCA_022606455.1 Callitettix versicolor
TCCGATTTTATTCCACCTTGGCGCAAAAACCTACTATGGCAATAGCTTGGACAGGTTCAATAGTCAGCAAAATTCGTTCAACAGTTTCAAAAAAGCTGTCATTTAACATTTTTTTAATTCGTAACTTTTTGTCTTAAACGTTTTTGAAAATGTGATTTCTCCATCTTAATTAGCGTTAGGAACTCAAAAATTAACATTTTTTATTTTAAAATTCTGTTTAATTCCAAAATCGTTGCCGGCGGTCAGGGTTCATTTTCGTATTTTCAGTGTAATGTGAAACTTTAACGTGCTATATATAAACAGATTTTTGTTTTGTTATTTTAAGGCGAAAAGCACATTGTCGCTACTTATCGCCTCCTTAAATGTAAGTGTGAGTGTAACGTGTTAAAGTAGTAAGAGTAGTGTTGTAAGTGTAAGTGTGTGTTAGACTCGGGTACCGCGAGGGACGTCTAAATCCTCTCAATAGGTGCAGCTAGTCTGCACCCCCTCTGCGGTGATAAGCAGATTTTAATGCTGCTTATGATAGTGAAATCAGAATTTTAAAGAAAAATACTTTTTGAAATTCGCTTCTATCATGTCCGCGAGACAGCTGCTTCGCGCGATATTTATTTTCTATAAAAGTTTATTTTTACCTGCAAAGAAGCTGTACAATATTCTGTGATTTCTGTAACAAATGTGATAGATTTTCTTGTCTACAAAAAGTTACAAAACAATTTAAACGTGTTTTTTGCTTTAATCACTCGCTTTTCGGAAATCACAAGTGAGTCAAAAAAAAAGTTACCGTATTCTTGAAAACATGCATTACCCAAATCAAATGACCCTGGGTATCCACCGAAGTCGTAAAAAAAACGGTCACCGTACTTCCAGCGCGTGAACTGTTCCATGAGTATACACTTGAAGGTAGGTCCTACTAGGGAGCCTGGCAGCTTCGTCTCCAGCAACCCGCCTACGTACAGGTCGATGTCTTCAACATCCTGATAGATGTCCGATAGCGCTGTCCATGCCTGTAACACAAATTGTAAAATTCAGTAACTTTAATAAAACTTTGGAAATAAAAATGCTAACTAATAATGATTCTGACCTTGTGAAATGCAATGGTGAAATGACTGAAATAAACGGGTCACGCAGCTGTCTCGCTGACGTTATGGAAGCGAATTTCGGAGAACGTAACACAATCGCTCTCGCTGACGTTATGGAAGCGAATTTCGGAGAACGTAACACAATCGCAATATTTTTTAATATTACATATTTTTGCAAACATGATTTCACTAATATCTGTTTACATTAGAATTTGAGTTTTAAAATTACATTTAAAATACAGAATTTATTTTTTACCGCCATCAAACCGAATCTTTATTAGAGCTAAACATTTAAAGTGTAATTTTTTAATATTTTAACAATGACAAAAATTGTGAATTCAGATTTTCAATAAAGATCAATTTATATATATATATATATATATATATATATATATATATTATTATTATTATTATTATTATTATTATTATTATTATTGTTATTATCTGCACATAGACCCTGTTGGATCACGCAAAGCACTCCGACTCATGTCTTGTTCCTTCTAATCCTCCACACCTCCCTCATCCTGTCCCCATGGATCCTCTTCCGCTCCTCCGTCCATTTTACCCCTGCTCTATTTGGGATTTCATTCTCTGGGACCTTCCAACCGAGCATCTTTCTCCTGTATGCGCGCCTGTCTTCAACATCTGTTGAGTCTATTCCTGCGTCATGTAGGTCTATTCTGACTTGTGCGATCCACGACGTTGTCGATTTGACACCTTGTATATACTTAAGGATTCTGTTGGCAAGTCTCGTTGTTGGGAGTCTACTGATGTGTCCATAGAACCGAAGCCTCCTTCTTCTGATATCTGCTGCCAGGTTCGATATCTTCTCTGTGGTCTTCCGGGAGT
This sequence comes from Callitettix versicolor, assembly GCA_022606455.1. Classification (NCBI taxonomy): domain Eukaryota; kingdom Metazoa; phylum Arthropoda; class Insecta; order Hemiptera; family Cercopidae; genus Callitettix; species Callitettix versicolor. Next base: position 3,143,630 of record CM040190.1, read on the forward strand.
GCAACCTGTATCCATCTTCTGTTAATATCGGGCCAAGGATCTTCCTCAAGATTTTGCGTTCTTCCTTCAAAATACCCTCCATGGTAGCTTTTGTGTGGAGTGCTAGCGTCTCGCTTGCATATAATACCTCCGGTTTTATGACTGTGTTGTAGTGTCTGATTTTTGTGTGCGTCGACATACATCTCTTATTGTAGATATCACGCGTTATACCAAGAGCTTCATTCTCAGTAGCCGAACCTTTTGCGCAGCCTTCTCGCCACCTGTGGGTTCAAGAATTTCTCCCAGATATTTGAAGTGCTTGACTCTGTTTATCTTACCATATTTTGTGTTTAGTTCTTGAATATTTAATTTTGTACAGAAGAATTCGTTTTTTTTTTAAACGAGATCTGTAGACCGTTTATATATATATATATATATATATATATATATATATATATATATATATATATATATATATATATATATATATATAACAGTAAAGACTCTCCAAAAGTGATCTAAAGGTTTTGTGGTAATTATTTCAAGGTTTCGAAACCTTATATTTAACATAAAGGCCATTCTAAAAGCTCGTT
>CM040190.1:3149201-3156701 GCA_022606455.1 Callitettix versicolor
GCTACCGTTATAAGGAAGACTTTATGAAATGAACGCGTATTCTAACCTCTAAAACACACATTTTGAGAATTTGTCTTATTAACATATGGCAAAAAATACCAACGTCTTTACAAAGTCATATTTTACCTGACACATTTTTTTAATCTAGTTTCATCCTTGTAACCAAATTAAAATCTAAATAAAGTATAATTTCGAATTTCCAATAAGAAAACCATCCTTATATCAGTCACGTTCAATCGCATTTTAAATTAAATTATAAAATTTTAAATCTTTCACATATTATTGCGCAAACTGTTCCGATCTGTTTTGTACCAAAAATAAGGACCTGCGTTATTGAAATTACATATATGGGTACCTACAGCTTATCAGAACCCCAGGGAGGATTTAGGCGTCCCTCGCGTTACCCGAGTCTATCACACTTACGTTTACGACTTTAACACTTCACACTTACATTTAGGGAGGCAATAATAGCCTCAAAGTGCTTTTCGCCTTAAAATAAAAAAAAAATTAAAAAAAAGAACCCCAGGGAACTCTCACGTCTCATACTTTACCATTTTCAGGCTTTACAATAAAATGAAACCGACTTAAATCCGATAAAAGGTCAGTAAACAAAATTCCAGGAGCAGTATAATGTGTCCCCGTGAGAGTGCAGCATAATCGTGACAATTTTAAGTATACCAGAACAGATGATGAAGTATACTAAAAATGATGCACTTTGTTGAAAGTAATAATTACATTATTACTGTATCTAAGACTTAAGTAATTAATAATATTTGACAGTAGAATCGGTAAGACAATCTAGGCCAGTCCTAATGTGTAAATGTTATTAAATAAAAGACTCTGCTTTTAGTAAACAGTAAATATTGCAAGAATAATTTAGGCATGTAATGTAAAATCCGTTTATAGTAGGTTTCATTTGTAAATATTTCTGTAAGGTACAGTGTTAGAATTCAGTCATTAATTTTATAGGTTATAGTTTTAAATACGAAAGTAGAACAAAGTAAGGCCTATTGTATTAAATAACCTAAACATAATGAATGGCATTGCTTCATTAACAGGTCACACAAGTATAAAATATAACTACAACGACTATTTTAACAGAGTTTATAATGACGAAAAACAGTAGACTTACATGTTTTGCAGTGATTTTGCTTGGAAATATATGTACAGTAATCCTAAAATACAAGTATTGTATTAAAGATTAGTGTGTTATGGTAATTAAATATTATTTGTGGTGCTATATAGTGGTGGAGCAGAAAACACCAAACAGTTAAAAAAACTGCTTTTCAATAAACGATAAACAAACTACTTTATCAAACGGAATCAAGCAGTTTGATTTGGACTGGTTTATGATTTGTTAAACAAGGAACGGACTGTTCTATTCGAACGTTGCCGCAAGCGCTAAAACTGTTTTCCTGCTAACTGCTTTTCTTCTACCTGCTTTTATGCTTTTTCCCTTTATTTCAAAGTTGTTTGTTGCTTGTAGTGAAGTAAGAACTGTTTGGTCAATGTCAACGTTTATCTCTATTTTGTTGCGAGTTGTAGTAACAACCTCTCACATTTTGTAGATACAGAGCCTAATTTTATTTAAACATATTTTTTATATTTATTATCAATCGTCAATATTTTTTAATCAACTAAAAATATTCTAAATCGTTTACATTTTGGTAAATATGCAAAGGACTATTTAATTTTTAAGTAAAAAAAAATAATGCTTCTATTAGAAAATCATTGAATTTTGTAAATATAAAATGGCTTACATAATTATTACGTTTTGACAATGTAATTTAATTATTACTACATTTGTAAGGATTATTTTTATCCTTTCTAAATGCTTTATACCCAAAAACAGTTAAGGGCATGGTGGTAATGGGAATGAAAAAGTAGTCTTAGAAAACTGTACGTATGTGCTTTATGTTTTAGCTGCTAATATAACTTCGAGTTTCAGTTTTCTAAACCTGTTTTTTTCCAACTGTTTCAAAAAGCAGTTTTCTTTCCTCAACAAACAGTTTGTTGATGTTTTGTAAAAATAGCAGAAACGCCCACCCCTAGTGCCATGACACTGTTCAACGTCTAGCTGGACATTGTTGTATATTATTCGTGTTTTTCCCATTAACTGCGAAAGGTCGCGCGGGCCCAGTCGTAATAATTTATTGAGACTTTATCCCTGATTACGATATTAAAACTGAATTTTCAACACACACACACACACACACACACACACACACACACGTACCTAACAAAACAGGCAGGTACTGTGTATAGGTGATGTGCTGCACTTGAGCTATCAGTATCCTCCTGGCTTCTTGGAAGAGTTTCTCGTCGGACCAGTGAGGGTTCAGTGCACACAGTTCCCTACAGAGGCGGTTGTGCTCCCTCAGGAGCAGGGTGTGCAGGACGGTGAGCGGAGGCTGCTGGTTCACCCGATCGTCACCTGTAGACAAAATTCGTTCAAGTTTCAAAATGGCGACCAATATAATATTTTACAAATTCATTTGAAAGTCCGATTACACCGTTAATTAGTGTTAAGGGCGGAAATAGTTAATTGTCAAAATAGTTTAAAATAAAAATATAATTTGAAGGTTCATTTTTATATTTTCAATGCAATTTGGAAGTTTAAAATGCTAATATATGCAAAACGTAACGCTGTTTATGACGGTTTCAAAGAAAGTTAGGATAAAAAAACTATTTTTGGAAATACATTTTCTTCTATGGTATCAGCGAGACAGCTGCGTGCTGATATTATTTGTACTGAAACCGATTAAAACTTAGATAAACATTTTGACATTTCAATCGTTTAATATAAACCAGAAATTACCTCTTCGTCATCGGTTGTTTTTCAAGTTCATATGATCACTTAATTGGTGCAAATTTGAATCTTTTTATGAAGATATTTTAAAATTAGTTTCCATCAAAATCTAAAAATCAAATTTCGACCTTCTCTGTACTTTATTATACTTTGCTATATTTGACTATACTTTTCTACACTTGACATTACTTCACTATACTTGACTATACTTTACTATGATCGAATATACTTTATTATACTTTACTATACTTGGCTATACTTCTTTACACTTGGCCATAATTGACTATACTTGACTATACTTTACTATGCTTTACTATACTTTATTATATACTTTACAATACTTGACTATACTTCCCTATACTTGACTATACAGCAAGTGTAGTATACATTACTATACTTGGCTATAGTTCCGTACACTTGACTATACTTCATTATACTCGCCTATACTTGAATATACTTGACTACACTTGAATATACTTGAGTATACTTTATTATGCTTGACTATATTTCCTTATACTTTACTATACTTGGCTATACTTCTTTACACTTTATCATACTTCATTATACTTGACTATACTTGAATATGCTTGACTAGACTTTATTATACTTGACTATACTTTAAAATACCTGACTATACATCCCTATACTTGACTATACTTTACTATACTTGGCTATACTTCGTTACACTTGTAATGGTCAGCATAGTTACACTTGGCCGTAATTGACTATACTTGACTATACTTTACTATGCTTGACTATACTTTATTACACTTGACTATACTTTACAATACTTGACTATACTTCCCTATACTTGACTATACAGTAAGTGTAGTATACATTACTACACTAGGCTATAGTTCCCTACACTTGACTATACTTCATTATACTTGACCATACTTCATTATACTCGCCTATACTTGAATATACTTGACTACACTTGAATATACTTGACTATACTTTATTATGCTTGACTATATTTCCTTATACTTTACTATACTTGGCTATACTTCTTTACACTTTATCATACTTCATTATACTTGACTATACTTGAATATGCTTGACTAGACTTTATTATATTTGACTATACTTTAAAATACCTGACTATACATCCCTATACTTGACTATGCTTTACTATACTTGGCTATACTTCGTTACACTTTGCCATAATTGACTATACTTGACTATACTTTACTATGCTTGACTATACTTTATTACACTTGACTATACTTTACAATACTTGACTATACTTCCCTATAATTGACTATAAAGTAAGTGTATTATATACATTACTACACTAGGCTATAGTTCCCTACACTTGACTATACTTCATTATACTTGACCATACTTCATTATACTCGCCTATACTTGAATATACTTGACTACACTTGAATATACTTGACTATACTTTATTATGCTTGACTATATTTCCCTATACTTTACTATACTTGGCTACACTTCTTTACACTTTATCATACTTGACTATACTTGACCACACTTCATTATACTTTGCTATACTTCATTTTACTTGACTATACTTCACTATATTTGACTATACTTGACCACATTTCATTATACTTGACGCTTATTAGTTCATCGCGATACTTGCTGACCGCTGTGCCCACGTATTTGGCTTACCTGCCTTGTAACACTTCTCTTCTTCATGATCGTCTCCGCACACAAGCTCAGGATCGTCCGGCAAGTACTCATACCCCGCCGAGGAAGTCTGCACCTTCAGTTCGCCGCCTTTGCCTGTCCTCAGCTCCCACGACTCCTCTTTGTTCACACCGTACACCATGGAGCCGTCGATGAAGTGACTCTGCGCAGACATCTGCAAAAGTACAAACTGTTGTTCTCAGTTCGTTTTGAACTTGTATCACTTTAACCATAAGATTTCTCTTTTTGCAGTTTCATATTTGAAGTCGACATTTTAAAAATGTGAATTTCACAAGTTCTACAGAATTATTCAAAATATTTAAATGAATCACTCCCTAACCCAACTTAATCCAGACAAATTTTATTTGTAGCTTTTGTGAATATCTCATAATCGGATACAACTTGCAAAACTTTTAATCAAACTCTTTAAGTAGTCACATACAATAATTAGCTAATTTTCATTACAAAAATGAGCTATTGGTAAACGACCATCAGAATCGGGATCGTGAAATGAGCACCGATCTTGACCTGCGTAACATTTTTTTGAATTCTTTAAGATACGAGTATAAAGTGACACGTAAATGTCACGTGTGGTGTGTGTGTGTGTGTGTGTGCGCGCGCACCAAGATGAAACAAGGTGTTGCATACAATCCTCTACACACCTGATGGATAGGTCCCGTACGGGAGCACCGTTCCGCCGTGACAGACCTGGTCATACCGATGCAGGTGATGTTGTAGTGCGAATAGAACTCGTCGTCTCTCGGTACCTCGATGACCAGACAGTTGTCCGGTGTGTCCTCCCGAGGCAAGAGTCTTCGCTTTTTGGAGCAACATTCTTCCCCTGTAACATTAATTAGGCCTTGCACATGCTTGGCGGTGATTCAAACGTTAATATGCATTTTTATTTAACACTTTTTAGAGAATTTCCAATGGAAAATGAACTTTCAGAGTAGCTATTACGTTAAGGTTCGGGCGATTTTTATTATTATTAATTTTGATAAATAATATTTAAGTACTCCCCGAGAAGTGATCTAGATGTCAGGATCAGTGTCCATTTCAACGTCTTACATTGTTATCATAATGGCTGCTCTAAAAGCCCATTTTCCAATGAAAATTTTCTGAGAAGTACAATACTGTATATTTTTTGTTTCTTGTTATTACAAGGCGAAAAGCACATTGAGGCTATTATCGCCTCCCTAAATGTAAGTTTGAATGTAAAAGTGTTAAAGTCGTAAGTGTAGTGTTGTAAGTGTAAGTGTGTTTTAGATTCGGGTACCGCGAGAGACGTCTAAATCCTCTCAATAGGTGCAGCTAGCCTGCACCCCCTGCTCCGTAATACTGTATATATATATATATATATATATATATATATATATATATATATATATATATATATATATTTATGGCAGCATGCAGCCATTGTGCTGGACTCACCTCCTCTACTGCTGATGCGCGAAGCATCATGTATAATCAGCTGCCCCCAGGACATCACTGCCAGACTGAGCACGTCACTGTCCACCTCCTTGTCAGGGAACAGGAATGTCCTTAAGGCCCTCGCGAGGGGCAGTGGGTGACCACTGCGGGCCTTCGGCATTTCGTAGACATCTGCACTTAAACATATCAAGTTTCTGTAAATGAATAACTCGTAGTGGAACAGATTAGGCTTCAGCTAACTTGAGTGTTTCAGAGTCAAGGTCAAACTTCGGTACCGTATAAGTCTTGTTTGCCTATAGATCGGGAACATTTTTAAATTTTTTTGGAGAAACTATTAGTTGGTTAAAAACAGGATTTTATCAAAATTGGCTCTAAAGATTTCGATAAAATTGTGTTCAAATATATACTAACGTCTGTACGTTATGCCAGTTAGACTAATGAGGACGCGAGAGTTAACGGTTAAGGAAAAGCAACGGGAGTAACTGCGGCTCAACTAAGAACCTTTAGATGCGCAGTTGAGTGACGCAGTAGAGTGACCGATGCTTTAGTCACTTCGACCACCGAGCCCCTTGTTGATATCAAAACAAAACCAAAAGGTCGCTTAAAAAAATCTGCTATTGAAACAGCATCTACTTAAAATATGAAAAAACAAAACAAACCCTGACCAAGAACGATTTTGGTTTCTTCGATACATTTTGAAACCTTAAATTCCCTTACTGAAACTTCACTGAGAAGAAAGTACATTTTTATTTTGTTTTCAAACATTTTTGGGTTTGTGCGAAAATTTGTGTAATGATTTTGCATTGTTTATAAATTTCATTGAAATCTATTGAATTTTTAAGCGTATTTTAAGCATAAAATAATCGTGTTCTGTATTTTGGACGCCAGTTGTGTTAACGTTGAAAAGTTCAGATTAATTTCGATAAACAAATTCACAACTGAGTTTGGTTGTCCCGCGAAATCGGCACGAATGTCCTCTAATATACTCGCCCGTAATAAAGGTTTTTGTAGATCCTTTGTTATCCGTAAGTACTTTAATTGTAATTTTTATACATTGATTTATTTTGAAGGTATAACGCGAAGACCCTTCATACAATCTACTACACTAAGCAATGGAACATTTGCCAAGTGTGATAACATCTTATCAGCATAATGAAACAATGAATTTAGATAATTGCTTGATAAGCGTAGTAAATGTATTAAGATTTGAAATGAAGTGGGCACTGTGTCTTTTTCAGTCATCGAGAAAGTACATCACGGCCAGTATTAATGTTTTCGTGAAAATTAAATTTTCCATGAAAAATCAGTTTCGAGAAACCATTAACAGTTACTTTTTCAAAAATCAAAATTTAGGGATAACCGGCTTAAGAAAATGACATTGTTAAAATACTTTTAAACACAACATTAACACGAGATTTTGGACATTTTAACAGAGACTATACAAAAGAATGTATACAATTAATATTCTTAAAAATTGCATTTAATTTTCCACAACACAAAGTATGATGATCATACTTGGGAATTTAATAGAGATTTTTGTTTTTAACACCGTTAAATTTAAAAACGTTGCATCGAATCCACTGTCTGTTCGACAAGCCTATTAA
>CM040190.1:3161701-3171701 GCA_022606455.1 Callitettix versicolor
TGTGTTGTGTTTATTTGTACAACTTAACCTCAACATTAGTACTTCGCCTAAATCGTGACGTGAGTTGATGTGTTTTTGTGATCCGGTGTGTTTTATTGTAATAAGGAATAGGCTGTATGAAATGTTCGTAGAGAACGTTGTATTTTTAAACAACATTTTCGTTTACGTTTTAGTCGAATTTGAAAATTCGGTATAACTAATTTAACAAAACGAATACGAGGTGTTCAGAAAGTAACGAGAATTTTTATTTTTTGAACAAAATATTTATTTATTCTTCTACATTGATGTTGTCGCCTTCAAAATAGTCCCCATTGGAGATTATGCACTTGTGCCAGCGCTTCTTCCAATCATCGAAACACTTCTTAAACTCGATCTTTGAGATAGCCTTTAGTTCTTTCAGCGATGCGCTTTTAATGTCATCTACGGCTGTAAAACAACGGCCCTTTAAGGTTCTCTTTATTTTTGGAAATAGGAAAAAGTCACGCGGAGCCATGTCTGACGAATATGGAGGCTGGGGTATCGTTACAGTACTGTTTTTGGCCAAAAATTCACGAGCAAGCAATGAAGTGTGAGCTGATGCATTATCGTAGTGCAAAAGCCATGAATTGTTTTTCCACAGATCCAGGCTTTTTTTTGGATTGCTTCATGCAAACGCCGTTGAACTTGTAGGTAGTACTCTTTATTGACCGTTTCACCTGGTGGCAGGAATTCATGATGCACTATGCCATTAATATCGAAGAACACAGTGAGCATAACCTTCACGTTCGACCGCATTTGTCTAGCCTTTTTCGGTCTTGGCGAGCCAGAATGCCTCCACTGGGATGATTGAGCCTTAGTTTCGACGTTATATCCGTAAACCCATGTTTCGTCATCTGTTATAATACGTTTCAGTAATTCTGCATCGTCGTTGACTTCATTTAGTGACTCCTGAGCAACTTCCATTCGCCGCTGTTTTTGTTCAAAATTCTACAATTTTGGAACGAATTTTGCTACCATGCGTTTCATACACAAAACATTGGAAACAATGTCATGACATGATCCAATCGATATGCCAACATCATCAGCGACCTCTCTAATTGTGATTCAGCGATTGTTTATAACCATTTCTTTCACTTAATGGTCACGTCTTCACGGCCTTCTTGGAAACGCTTATACCACTCGTAAACTCTTGCTTTACTCATAGCAGACTCACCATAGGCCTTTGTTAACATTTCACACACCTTGTTACACTTTATTCCATTTTTTACGCAAAATTTGATACGAATTCTTTGATCCATTTCTTTTAACAAATGAAAATCGCCGAGTTCATAAAAACACGTCTAACCTTAGTGGCTGTCACAGACAAAGTCAACAATGAAAACAGATGAAAGTTTTATCATACTTCAAGGGCATTTTTCCAACCTAATAAAAAAAATGTTTGACAATCGGACTCTCCAAGCCCGCGAAATTTAAAAATTCTCGTTACTTTCTGAACACACCTCGTATACTGTTCGAGATCAAACAAAAAACCAAAATTAAACCCAAAGATACCACAAATTTGCTTTGTTTCTTTTGACTTAGTACCGCTTGTACGCAGACATACAACACGTAAGGCAAAAGTACTAAGTGAAGACAATACAGAGAAGCTGTTATCTTTTGAAAAATACTAAATATTAAATTCCATTATACTTTCAATAATAGAAGGGAAAATAATATGGTCGCCATGGAACTGGCCGAATAAACTGAAAACGTAAATAAATTGTTGATGATGTAACATTCCTGAAGGCTGGATTGATCATTTAGTTCAATGGTCTTCATGAATAATTTAAACTCATTTATATACATAATTTTAAAGACAAAGAATGTGCAAGATATATTTAACTGTTAAAGCTCTTTATTAACTAATACGTAGTATAATTAATTATAACTTAAATATTAATTATTTAACTTATTTATGTACGTAACAATACATTATCATAAATTATTAAATGTGAGTTAATTAAATTGGTAATTATTCAACTTATTTACACGTAATTTTAAGCAAACAAATATTAAACGGTCAGCAAAGCAGAGTATGTGACCGTGACTGCCACAACCTTTCACGAATTATCCAGCTTTAAAAACGCGACATTCTCCGACAGGTCAGGCGCGTCTGTAGAAGTTTCGTTTCAAAAAATAAACTGTTAAGTGCCTAACCCTAACAGTGTAATGCAGAACACAGTGAAGTGTAAGCAGTTTTCCTTGTACTGTGCATGGTAATGTTTGAAATTCAAATAAAAATATAATTTCTGTTTAAAGCTTAAAGAGTTGTACATCATTTTTTATAAAAGAACTATAGAATTCAGTGATGGTTCCAGTGAAAATTCTAAAACAATTTTAAAGATAGTTATTACCGTTGGAATATATATATATTTTTTCGTGAAATAAAACAATCAACTTAGAGCCCCATTTAAAAATAAAAATATTTTTTTGTATTTTTTCAAAATTTACAAAAGTTTTCAAATTTATTTGTAAATAAAACGGTATACACAAACATATGTTTGTTTTATAAGTTTTAATGTTTAAAACGTAAAAAGACTCTGAGTACTTAGCTGTGTAAAACAGTATGTAAACTGAAACAAATACACATATTTTTTATACTTTCTTGAAGAAAAAGTACCACTGATTAATAACATATATCGTAACTAACAATTTTCACTTTTAAAAAAATTATAAAAATTGAAATTTCGAAAAAAAGTGTTTATTTTACGCATTATACATAACCCAAAAAGTCTTTAGTTTAGCCGTTAAGTCACTTTTATCACATATTTTTTAACAATTTTTAATTTCACTATCTATATTTGTTATTGTCTAATAAGAAATATTTACACAATTACAAACACTAAACAACAACAAAAACTACATAAATATCAAAATTATGACGAGAAATAACACACACTTTCATGCACAGCACACAATGGCGGACTGATGCATACTCGGACGAAAAATGACCAACATTTCAGGACAAAAAAAAGGCTTGGCCTTTCGGTTTAGTCTATGGTCAATATATCACTTTGTAGTGGAACTTTCACACTACAATTGTGAAGAAAATAGTTGATCTATGACAAGAAACATACTAGAAATCGAGGAGTTTTGGACCTCTGTAATTTCGTCGTTTCTTACTTCGTTTATAGACCACAGTTTGAAAAATCACAGATACAGAACTATATTTCGTAGTTAAAATATTCAACAAATGAATTAAAAAGAAAGGATCAATTTTTCAAACGATACCAACCAGAATTATATTTAAAATTATTTACTAGGTCAAATATTAGTTTGAAAACAGGCAATATGGCGGACGCGTAGAAGCAAAGGCGAGTACTAGAAATTAGTGTGTTTATTTATGAATTTATTGTAACAATTTATACATAAATTTCATAAATATAAAACATTCTAAATAAAGCTTAGTATCTCTACTTTCTAATTGTATTTATTTTATTAAGATTACAACAGGATATGTGTGTTAAAATATTGTTTTAAATAACGGTGTTTTCAAACGACTTATAAGTCGCTTATCACTTAGAGGTAGGATTTTAAACGACTTATAAGTCGTTCTTCGCTTCTAGGGCTAAAGTAAAAGGTTATTTCTCTGCAGAGTGTTTTTTAAACTCATTTTAAAGAAACAAAAAATAATAACTAATTGTTACGCACTTGGTTATTCAGTTATACAAAAACATTGCTACAATAAACAGTAATGACAATAAATGGTATTCAGACATTTTATAATTTAAGGTACATTAATACTGTTTCAGCTGTTGTCTCACCTGTTGATTAAAATGAAAAAATTAAAGATGCAAAGAAAGTGTCCTGCGAGGCCCATCCTGTAAGAGCGACTGACAGACAATGTCCTGCACAGGATAAGGGCGACTTGGTATGTCAGTGTAACGATGTTTACATACGGGTTGCCATTTGTAAAAACTGGATTATCAAATAATTATGACACATTGCTGTTGTCATGCCGGTGCAAAATTATTCAACAACTATCCGGCCAAACAATGCTTTTGTAACAGTTTTAATTGCTTTGAACTTCGAAAAGTGTCGATAATTTTCGGGTAACTGGTTCAAGGACAGCGGGTTCACTTTCTCACACACAAATTACACAACAACAATAAGAACTAATGCGTTATTTTGGAGTATTTTTAAAAGTTTATACAACAGTAATAAGAATTAATGCGCTGCTCTGGAGTATTTTTAAAAGTTTACAAAACAGTAATAAGAATTAATGCGCTGATTTGGAGTATTTTTAGAAGTTTACACAACAGTAATAAGAATTAATGCGCTGATTTGGAGTATTTTTAAAAGTTTACACAACAGTAATAAGAATTAATGCGCTGCTTTGGATTATTTTTAAAATTTTAAACAACCGTAATAAGAATTAATGCGCTGCTTTGGAGTATTTTTAAAATTTTACACAACCGTAATAAGAATTAATGCGCTGCTTTGGAGTATTTTTAAAAGTTTACACAACCGTAATAAAAATTATTGCGCTGCTTTGGAGTATTTTTAAAAGTTTATACAACAGTAATAAGAATTAATGCGCTGCTTTGGAGTATTTTTAAAAGTTTATACAACAGTAATAAGAATTAATGCGCTGCTTTGGAGTATTTTTAAAAGTTTATACAACAGTAATAAGAATTAATGCGCTGCTTTGGAGTATTTTTAAAAGTTTATACAACAGTAATAAGAATTAATGCGCTGCTTTGGAGTATTTTTAAAAGTTTATACAACAGCAATAAGAACTAATGCGTTATTTTGGAGTATTTTTAAAAGTTTATACAACAGCAATAAGAATTAATGCGCTGCTTTGGAGTATTTTTAAAAGTTTATACAACAGCAATAAGAATTAATGCGCTGCTTTGGAGTATTTTTAAAAGTTTATACAACAGCAATAAGAATTAATGCGCTGATTTGGAGTATTTTTAAAAGATTACAAAACAGTAATAAGAATTAATGCCTTTGGAGTATTTTTAAAAGTTTACACAACAGTAATAAGAATTAATGCGCTGCTTTGGAGTATTTTTAAAAGTTTACACAACAGTAATGCGCTGCTTTGGAGTATTTTTAAAAGTTTACACAACAGTAATAAGAATTAATGCGCTGCTTTGGAGTATTTTTAAAAGTTTATACAACAGTAATAAGAATTAATGCGCTGCTTTGGAGTATTTTTAAAAGTTTACACAACAGTAATAAGAATTAATGCGCTGCTTTGGAGTATTTTTAAAATTTTACACAACCGTAATAAGAATTAATGCGCTGCTTTGGAGTATTTTTAAAAGTTTATACAACAGTAATAAGAATTAATGCGCTGCTTTGGAGTATTTTTAAAAGTTTATACAACTCATCGGTTCATTTACTCTTGTTCCTTGTAATTTTGTTTCAAGACCTACATGTGAAAAAAGTACGACAAATTTGTTTAAGTTTAGACGAAATCAATTAAACTTTTTTGTAAAAAAATAAAATTTCAGATAACATAAACTTTACAATTAATAGCCTAAAGAACGAAAAAATTACACAATCTGAATTGTTATTTCCAAAAAATGCTGGAAATTTGGCTGAATATCAAGTATCAATTAGTCAGATTTTGGTAAAAATTCGGTCATAAATTTTTGTTTTTTAAAAAAAAAAACAGCAGAGGTTAAGTTTTATTTTTGGTTTAATTCGTTTAACTCTTCAAAAATTAATTACTTTTATTTCAAATTTGCTAAAACTACTGTTGTTAAAACTTAATGATTAAAATTTAAGTGAGAACTGACGAACCAATTTCGAGATAATGCGATGATTTTTCCGTACTTTGCCCAGATCATGAACCGGACGTTTTGTGTACAAAGCTACCATTAAGTTTTTTTTTTGTATGTTTGTGTTTTAGTAAAATAGGATCAGAATCTTTAGAACAGATTTTACATGTCTCTATTGAACAAAACAGACTTCAAAAATTAAAAATAGTTTCTAATTTACAACCGACTCATTCCATTTGTTGAATCTGAAATGAAATGCGAATAAACACACAAACAGAAAGACGTTTATAAAAACCACTTTTTTCGTCGCAAAGGTCCTGACAAACTGATAAATCCTATCAAAATCTAAAACTATACATTTTCTGGGAATTATTTTTAATAGTGATGTAGTAATTAGTATTAGCGCTATGTTTTAGCCGTGAAAAATATTTCTGAACATAAAAAAACTATTTTTTCAAATGTCACTTTTGTGAAAGTAAAAATTACCTTGTAACAATTTTAAAATTCAATATGGAAAATATAAATTCGAATAATTATTGCACACAACTGTCTTCCTGACGTGAAAGAAATATTAAACAATTTAAACGAACATTTTGTTAAACAAAAATAAAACTTGGCACACAAAACTTATTTTAGTAATTAATAATGGCATAGGAAGTTTCGTTACTCTTTCGTTTCTGAATCTTGAAAAATTAATACTTTTTTACTTACTTTATATTTTTTATTTTATTTTACATCTGTGAATATATATCCTCTCTCTCTCTATATATATATATATATATATATATATATATATATATATATATATATATATATATATATATATATATCAAAAAATTCCATCGTGATAAGATCCATACTTGTGACCTTGAAATGAATGCCTTCGTGACGTCTAAATCACTTTTTGAGTTAGTGTACACACACACACACACACACACACACACACACACACACACTTTAAGGACACTTTAAAAATGATCTAGTGGTAGATAATGATGCTCATTCATTTGGGACTGGGTCTTCGTAATTTATGATAACCGCTCCAATAGTACATTTTCCAATGGGAATTTTCTAAAAATAGTTCCAAATAATGAACAAATTATATCTATGCCTACATTTGAAAATGTTTTTTTTTAATTAAACAATTCTTATAGTTTCCAGCGATGTACAAAGACTCACGCACGCACGCATGCACGCAAGCAAGTGCTCACAAACATTACATTTTTTCACAGTTAGCATAATTTCTACTTAACATGTACAAGGTAAAGTGATAAGTTAGCTACCAATTTTTTTTTTACAAGGTTGGCTTATTTTTGAGAAGCAATAGTTTCAGTGTCAGAGAGTTTGTGCTCAGCTTATTTAAGAAATGAATGCTCACCTGTTTTCCATTTCCTTAGGCCTCAGTTTCAATTAACCTAAAAGCCGACGCGAATCGGGCATCGGGAATACGATTCCGTCGAAGACGCTGGCTATTTTAATCAACGGCAATGATCGGTCGACCGGTCCAGTGGGCAGTGAATCATTTGTAGCAAGATTTGTAAGGCCGTGCAACGGACTAAAGACGAAATCAAGATCGAGACTTAATCGTGAAGGAAGAAAACAGCTGATTAGTGAGGGGGAAGGGAGTTCCATAACGTGGAAACTTGGGCGATTTCTTGCGCTATTTGGACAACATGCGGGTTACTTTCGTTTAATAGGTGGAAGGGGGAATGTTTTGATGGAGGAATTTACATTGATTTGGTTTTTTTTCGATCCACTAATAACGATGTATTGATTTTCTCTTAAAGCAGCTGATCGACAGACGCTCTCTCTACAGCATAATGGTTGTTCATAAAGTATCTTATCAAGACCCAAAAACTGAAACATGAAATCTCTCTCTCTCTCTCTCTCTCTCTCTCTCTCTCTCTCTCTCTCTCTCTCTCTCTCTCTCTCTCTCTCTCTCTCTCTCTCTCTCTCTCTCTCTCTCTCTCTGATAGCGTACTAGGCTTTCACCCCGAGGACCCGGGTTCGATTCCCGGCGAGGGTTTGGCATTTTTATACACTATAAATCATCCCATCGTCTGCATTAGCCCAAGTGTACACAATAGTCGGACGTTAAACACCAAAAAAATCTCTCTCTCTCTCTCTCTCTCTCTCTCTCTCTCTCTCTCTCTCTCTCTCTCCCCCTATTTATAGAATTTCTTCATTTGACATTAAAATGTTACTGAAATAAATAAATAAATATATATATATATGTGTGTGTGTGTGTGTGTGTGTGTGTGTGTGTGTGTGTGTGTGTGTGTGTGTGTGTGTGTGTGTGTGTGTGTGTGTTAAAAGGTTAATTCATTTATATTTTAATGCTGATTAGTAATTAAAATTTTAAAAACATTTGAAATACCTAAGTTATAAATTGTACGGTAATCAAAATTCCTTTTTCTTATGTGGTGTGAAATTTTTCGAAATTGGTTCTCGTCGGGTTAGCGCGACATGTGCGTCGTTATTTTGATTAATTCTGTAAGCGGGAAGTTTTTTCATTTAAAATTTTTTACTCTGAAATGAAAAGCGAATCTTTATAAGTAATCAAAATTTGGGAACATCCAATTAACTTCAAAAGTTAAGCAAATTTTCGGGTTTTTATTTCGGGGATAAGTATATTATTTATTTAAAAATCTTTTAAATAGGGTAGTTGAGTGGGAAAAAACGTATGCATCGTTCGACTTAAAACTTAATGACAGCATCTGTTGGAAATAACATATTGATTTTCTTAAAGGATATACAATGGTTATTAAAGAAAAAGAAGAATTTTTGTGTGGCCTTAAAAATCAAAATGTTTATCTTCTTAATAGTGAAAACAACACAATACAATTTTGAGAGATTTTTTTCGTTTTTTTGAAAATGTTTAATTTGCTCCCAAACCGTACCTTCGATGTCTACATACGTTTTGTTCCGATACTTAAGTATGTTAATATTTTCTAAGAAAATTATTAGAATTATAGAACAATGTAACATTTTGTTAGTATCAAAAAGATACAATATAATTTTTTTTTTAACGTCCGACTATTGTACACACTTGGGCTAATGCAGACGATGGGATGATTTATAGCGTATGAAAATGCCGAGCCCTCGCCGGGAATCGAACCCAGGACCTCGGGGTGAAAGCCCAGTACGCTATCAACTAGGCCACCGAGGCGGCTTGAAGAAATGCCACACAAGTCGACTTCAATTCGGACATTGCAATAACAATTAAGGAGGCGCTTCAATTAAATTGGCAATTTGAACACGCAAAATAACACCATAACCCTTCCCCTCCAAAATGCCAGTATGTATTCAGTTTATGAATGGACAACAGTTTTTATAAACTTTATCTATTTAACACTTACAAATTTTACATTTATTGAACAAATTGGCAGAAATTATTTTTAATTTTAAAAATTCGATTTATCAAAACAAAAAAAAACTTTTACAACTGAAAAAAACACTAAAGATCGTGAATTAGTTCTGTTTTTTGTAAGTTGGCAACACTACGGCAATTAATTCCACACTCGCTGCTTTCTCTTTTGTTCACATGTAACTTACAAACGAAATTAATTATTCTTGTTATTGCAAACTTTAACGCAGTTATCGCTCCTTTCATGTAAATAATGGAAACGAAGGAAGGTAATGAAATCATTAAGTGTAAAATTAATTTCTTTCTGTTTAACTCGAATACGATTTACGTTGTTGAATTGGTCACTTCATCGTTCGGCCTCGTCGTCGTCATGTTTGTTGATATCGTTTCACCTTCATTTCCATTTTCCATCTCTCCTCCTTGAATGTCTCCGTCTCCCGAAGCTCCTTCACCAGATGCTTCGACATTTCCGGTTCCGTCATCATGTTCACCCGCTTCTCCATTTGCGGAACCTTCCTCTATATTTTCCCTTTCTTCGCCGTTACCAGAAGCTTCGACATTCCCTTCACCATTTCCTGACATATCCGCATAGTTTCCTGATCCTTCCCGTTCATTGCCGGAGCCTTCTTTTTCACCGTCACCCGATGCCTCTTCTTTTCTCTCGAAGTCCCCGGAACCTTCTTTTTCTTTATATTCGTTCTTAGCTTCTTTCGTTTGATCCTCTATGTCATCGTTTTCGTCTTTCGGTCTTTCTTGTGAAGCGTTTATTTTGTCTTGAGCAATCACAGTCTCATTGTTGGTTTCCTCCAATTCTGCTTCTCCGTCTTTTGTCTGTGTTTCGAGTGAGTGTTCATCTGCACTCTGCGTTTCATTATAACCT
>CM040190.1:3176701-3201701 GCA_022606455.1 Callitettix versicolor
TCATGGGCAAAACGACATCATGGATGCGCATGCGCGGCATCACAAATCAAACAATATTTTGTATATTTTACGAAGCTGACTTATTAATCACGAATAGACAATCCCATTACAAATGCCACTTTTTGCATGACGTGCTTAGAACAATTACAATGTTTACTTGAACGTCATTAAACTTATAGGTTATGTGGCCCTAATGGCAGTCCCCTATCCCTGCCCGGACAAGCATTTCGGGTACCAAACACATGCTTTGGACAGTGTTTTTACACAAATATATTTGTCATTTCTCTTCTATACTGCATTTATATATTGTTAAAACGGACGTCATGAAGTAGGAAATGCAATTAAAATGTCAAAATACAGTTAGAGAGTGTTTGTGCGCGCGCGTGTGTGTTGGAATTAAACTAATTGACGGATATCAACAGAGTTTAAGAATGGAGATGCAGTTCTTCAAAATTTGGGAATATTTTTGTACAAAAATATTTCCTTCTACGCTTTTTCTATCAGTATACATTTGACTGATAAAAATAGACTCTAACGATTTTTAAAAGTACCGAAAAATAAGCCTGATTTCTGAAAATCTGTTTATCAAATTCTAATCAAATACGGATAGTTCAGTAAACCCGATGCGAAAATTTAAAAAAGTACCATTACTTTCGTAAAGGCAGTAACTGTACATTTGTTTTGGTAGTTTTGAATAAATACGTTTGGAAAAAAATTATACCAATATCATTGATACACATTTTATGAAATTCGATTGAAAAGAGTTCATCGTAACTCAGTACCGAATAATGCACAGGTTACGTTTATATTACAAAAACTTAGTTGACACTCTCAACTGATTTTTATGAGCAGTTGAGATTACCGATCCAAAACTTAAATGACCTAGTGTAGTGGTTCCACTGGGTGATTCACAAACGTGGTTATGTAAGGAACTTATATAAAGACAGATCTTATCTTTAAAAGTTCAATAATAGTAACAGAAAACAGCTGGACCGAAGATGGAAAATATTAAATTTACTTTTTGATTATAAAAAGTATATGGAGAAGTTATTTAATTGCTAAACAATAATGTAATAGCTAATTTTATGTATATTCATAAACAGGCCCGAGACAGTTAATTCCTTTAAAATTGAGATTTTTTTAGTGAACTAAAATTGTCTTCAGTATTAACACCAATCGATTTATAACTTACTAGCATTACCCGTCGCGGCTTCGCCCACGAAACTTAAACTGTTTCAGTAATGTAATAATTTATAAACATAAAAATATATTAATAAAAGCGCGATCATCTAAACTCGTGATTATTTTACAGTGAATATAAAAAAAATATAACCTGAATATGTTGTTTTATTCAAACGTGTTCCATTCGAATTTAAGAAAAAAATCTGTTAAAAATATTTTTCTCCAACACAAACATTTATACGTCTTTTATATTTTTGTCCTTTTAGGGGATGAATTCGGAAGGGCGGAATTGTGAATTACGTGTAACATAATTTGTGTTTTAGAATATTTTGTTTACTTTTAAGAAAAGCCGATACAAAATATTTTTCTTTAACGAAAACACTCTTTCTTATCCCATTATATCTCTTTTTTACATTTTAAATCTTTTAGGGAATGAATTCGGAAAAATGTTGAAATATTGTTTCATTATTTGTGTTTCATAGCATATTTCTAGAATATTCGATCCAAAACAAATATTTTTTCAATACAAAATTGTATACCACGTTTTTACATTGTCTACCCCCTTCAAACTCTTTAGGGGATGAGTTTTGGTAAATGGTGAAAAATATATTTTATTACTTATATTTAAGAGTGACTATGTTACGTTTTAAAAAGGTCAGACGAAAAACATATTTTTCCAATAAAAATTGTTGTACCTCAATTTTACCTCTTTAGGGGTTGAATACTGGAAAATCGTTTATCAGTTCACCCCTACACGTTGTGGTAACACTGAAAATTTCAAATCTTTAGCTATTATAGTCTCGGCTCCACGTTGATTATCAAAGTTGGACTGGGTAAGTAGTTTAATGGAGCCAAAATTAATTTTTTCATAGTGCACCTTGACATTGTTGTAAGAATGTACCTTGAAAATTTCAAGTCTCTAGCCTAAATAGTATTAGCTGTACGTTGTTTAATAAATTTGGACTGGGTAAGTAGTTTAATGGCGTTAAAATCAAATTTTTGCAAAATCCGTTCTTAGTGCACGCCTATATGGTAACATAAATGTACCCTGAAAATTTCAAGTTGCTAGCTAAAATAGTTTTGGCTCTGCGTTGATTATGAATCAGTCTGTCAGTCGACTTTTTCTTTTCTATATTAAGATTTTAAATGCTACACCATTATGTAATGATATATACTTTTTAAGTTAAACTACCTTTGTGTGTTACCTAATTTTAAATGCCAAATCTTTATTTAGTGACATCTATTTCCTTTTTAAGTTAAACTACCTTTGTGTGTTACCTAATTTTAAATGCCAAATCTTTATTTAGTGGCATCTACTTCCTTTTTAAGTTAAACTACATTTGTGTGTTACCTAATTTTAAATGCTAAATCTTTATTTAGTGGCATCTACTTCCTCTTTAAGTTAAACTACCTTTGTGTGTTACCTAATTTTAAATGCCAAATCTTTATTTAGTGGTATCTACTTCCTCTTTAAGTTAAACTACCTTTGTGTGTTACCTAATTTTAAATGCCAAATCTTTATTTAGTGGTATCTACTTCCTCTTTAAGATAATCTAACATTTTGTGTTACCTAATTTTAAATGCCAAATCTTTATTTAGAGGCATCTACTTCCTCTTTAAGTTAAACTACCTTTGTGTGTTACCTAATTTTAAGGTCTACACATTTTGAACTAAAAATCAGAATGAAAAAAATTAACTGAAACCTTCCTCAGTACAGCTGACATTTTCTTTAGCTGCCCATACATTGTTAGTAGGCTAAATGTTAGACATGAAGAGCTTGGTGTTCTTCTAACTTCTTGGTTTGGATCCCTTCATCCCAAGGCATGGTGGAACAGGGAACGCCGAGGACTGTTTGTTTAAAGAGGAGCTTAGGTTAAGTATGAGGATTCAGGACAACAGGCGACAATCTTGCATTACCTTCGCAAGCAGGACTCTATCCAGGTGGACATTTTATCTCTAGCTACTTGCAGGATTTGGATAGCTGGAAAGTATTCTTAAAACCCCAGAAAACCCTGAGGTACTAGGCAAAAGTGTACTTAGGAAGTGAAAATAGTCACAAAGGAGAGATAACTGCCCCCCGTCTGCAGTCGGAAAAGTGAGAGACGTGGTTAAACGTGTGTAATTATGAATGATTATCTCAAATTAAACAGACGATTGTAAATCTAAAACCTTTTACCAAGATCGCAAAAGTTCAAACTAATTAAAGAGGATACGGTAGGAGAGGGGTTTTAATTAAACTTTGAAGCAGAAGACCTATCAGGGATCAAACCTTGACTGTGAGAAACACAGTCATTATAGGGTTGCGATGATAAAGTGACGGGAACCATACTTCAAAAGTGGAGGTTTGTCGGCTAGAAATATTAGGACACTGGGCAAAAGGTAACTCAAGAAAACCATGGGTTTTTTGTGTTTAACGTCCGACTATTGTGCACACTTGGGCTAATGCAGACGGTGGGATGATTTTATAGTGTATGAAAATGCCAAGCTCTAACCGGGAATCGAACCGCGTCCTCGGGCTGAAAGTCTAGTACGCTATCCACTAGACCACCGAGGCGGCTGAAAACCATGGACACTTTCAGACCACAGTGCTCAGCAAGAAAACTATGGGAATCCTTTCACAGCACTGTGGTCTGAAAGTGCGCATCAACAGGATAGCAATGTACCACTGACAAACCGGGCGTAGGTTATTCAGGCAAGAAGAGGAAACTGCAGATCACATAATGTGTGACTGTAAGACTATTGCCAGTAGGGGAAATTGGTTTGGTTCTCAGAAGTCTGACGACCAGCAGAACGAGCTAGTCAGTAGGCTGCCAAGATTCGTTGAGGATACCAACGAACTGGATATACTGAACTAACATCCAGGAGGTTGACTGGGTCACAAAACTCAATTACCTCGAAAATTCAATCTAATATACAGCTGCCATTCATCAATTATATATATATATATATATATATATATATATATATATATATATATATATAATTGATGACTCCGCAGGGGGGGTGCAGACTAACTGCACATATTGAGAGGATTTAGACGTCCCTCCCGGTACTCGAGTCTAACATACACTTACATTTATAATAATACACTTACGACTTTAACACTTTGCACTCACACTTACATTTAGGGAGGCGATAACAGCCTCTTCGCCTTAAAATTAAAAAATATATATAATTTATGAATGGCAGCTGTATATTAGATTGAATTTTTGAGGTAATTGAGTTGAGGTAATATATATATATATATTACTTCATCTGCATATTATGTGTCCTCTGTTATAGACAAATAAGTTGTAATAATTTACTACGCACTTAGTTTTGTATAATCACTACATGAAGCATTCGAAAACTAACAACTTTAAATAAAATTAAGAAAAAGGATATATCAATACAAGAAAAATCACACAGTTCAGCACAAAAATGACTTTGGAAACTACTGGGACAATTGTGTTAGTCAGCAAAATCATTTTCAGAAACTTTGAAAATCATAACTTTTTTACATTACTTTATTTGTTAAAAACCTAGCGCACTAAATGTTTTAAACTTAATTAATACTATGAAAAATGAAGCATTCACGTTGTTGGCTCAAAACTTTCTTTAAAAAATAAAACAAATAGCAGAGAAGTGGACAATTAAGCAATATATAACTAGGCCTGTATGTTAAAGGAACTTTTATATTTTGTCCGACCAAAACGGTTCCTCAAAATTTGGTCCTGTATTTCTGGACACTCTGTACAACTTTGCTTTATCAAAAACGGATCTGAAAGTGTTCATAGTCATTAGTCATTTGTTTTTCTAATTGTTTGAGGTATTTGTTTTGAAAACAGCAAAAATTAACAAAACATATTTATTGAGAATTGGTTATACTTTTCTTATTATGTAAATTCATAGTTTATAAAATATAAAATGACACAAAATTTTGACCCTCATCGAATGGTAGACCTTTTGAAATGGTTTTTATCGTTTACACCAAATTTTTATATTTTTTATCAATTATTACTTATTGTTCCAACATGTTAACTATAATATGTTTTCAAGAATTAGAACTAGAGAATTAAACTACACTGTCAGACACACATACACACACTCACACTCACACACACACACACACACACACACACACACACACACACACACACACACACACACACACACACACACACACACACACACACACACACACACACACACACACACACACACACACACACACACACACACACACACACACACACACACACACACACACACACACACACACACACACATACACACACACACACACACACACACACACACACACACACACACACACACACACACACACACACACATCTCACACTCTCTCACACACACACACACACACACACACACACACACACACACACACACACACACACACACACACACACACACACACACACACACACACACACACACACACACACACACACACACACATTCACCTCTCTCAATGTGTGTTTAATCAATGTTTAAGAGAATTAAACTGAAATACAAAAAAAAGCTTTAGATGATATAGACTATACTTTCTGCCTAGTAATAACGATTCTCTACAATCTCTCTCTCTCTCTCTCTCTCTCGCTCTCTCTCTTCCGCAAGATACAAAACCATAATGTTAAATTTCGATAGACTCTCAAAATTACCAACCCATTTTTCAATTCCCCCCTCTCGCGTAGAGCTCAAAACTTATTGTAATGTTCAAAAACTGTTTTTTCAAATTATCCTTTGCCCCTTTCAGTAACGAATACAATCAGACAATAGACATAAAAATATACTGTTAATTTTTTAATGTTACGATTTGCCGTGTAGTAATCGTTAAAGTACTATAAATTATAACTTTTAGTTCATTAAATTATTCCGAGATAGCGTTTCTGTACGAAAACTCAAAATTTTTAAAACGAACCCGATCAAGTGACAATTTTTTTAAAGATGTTTGAAAAAAATTACAGTCGAAAATAACAAGGGTTTTCTTAGTGAAAAACCTATAAAAACAGTGTGTGTGTGTGTGTGAGAGAGAGAGAGAGAGAGAGAGAGAGACAGTGAATGTGTGAGTGTGTGTGTGAGAGAGAAAGTGAGGTGAGTGTGTGAGTGTGTGTCAGTGAGGTGAATGTGTGTGTGTGTGTGTGTGTGAGTGTGTGTCAATGTGTGAGTGTGTGTGTGAGAGAGAGAGAGAAAGTCTGTGTGTGTGTGTGTGTGTGTGTGTGTGTGTGTGTGTGTGTGTGTGTGTGTGTGTGTATGTGTGAGTGTGTGTGTATGTGTGTCTGTGAGTGTGTATGTGTGTGTGTGTGTGTGTGTGTTTCTGTGAGTGTGTGTGTGTGTGTGTGTGTGTGTGTGTGTGTGTGTGTGTGTGTGTGTGTGTGTGTGTGTGTGTCTGTGATGTGTGTAGCCTATTACTTGGACAAAACTGCCATTTCAAAATAAATAACAATAAAGAAACTTTTTTAAACTACTAATAAATTATTATCAGTTATGATCATTCTATTACTCAAAACCTGTGCTAATAAAGCATATAATGATGTCATATTCCATAGGTATGACAGACTGCTTTTCCCACCTTTGCTGTTTTATTCCCCCTCATTCAATGACACAACCCACAATCCGTTATAAAAACAGCTTAGTAATATTTAGTATGTAGTCTATTTCTTTTTAAAATATTTTTAATAAATGTTATTCTACATAAATACAAATTACAACTTTAAATAAAAAAATCACGGTAAAAATTATTACTTTTGAAGTAAAAATATTACATTTTGTTTTTTTTTCTTTAATGTCCCACTCACGTTGTTTATTTGTTCTTTAAGCCTGTACATTATTCGGGATGACTTGTTCTTTCATGTTCTCTTGCATCCTCTTCAATTCGTTTAGCTTCATCAGCCCCGAAAGTTTCCTCTCCTGATCCAATATCAACGCCACTTGTTTCTTTATCAACTCTTTGATTTCATCTTTCTTCACTTCGTCAAACCCTTCAACCACTGTTTTTTGCTTCTCTTCTTTCTGCAACGCTTTTAATCTTCGCAACTCCTCTTCAAGCTTGTCTTCCGTGTCTTCTATTTGCGCTATCTCGTTTGACCGTTGTTTCTCGCTTGCCGTTCTCTCTTCCGAAGAAAATTTTTGTTTCTCCTTGGCTTTGTGTTCTTTTACCATGTCATCGGCGTCTCTTAACAGTTGATCTATGCCAGGATATGTCTTCCTTCTTGATTCTTTTGAATCTTCAATTTTTGTTGGTTTTTGTTTCTTTTGCGATTGTTCAACCTCTTCAGGTTTTATCGTTGGTACGAATTCTTCTTCTTCTTCAATATCGGGCTTCTCTAATTCATTTGACGGTAAACTATCCTCGTGCTTTCTACTGGAGATTTTTTCTTTTATGATATTTTTTACTTCTCTTAGCTTCTTCATCTTTTGTATTTCGTTCCATTTACGTTTGCTCTTCTCCACTAAAGTTTTCAGCAACGACAACCATTTGTTTTCTTCTATCACCTCGTTCCTGTGCTTCATTTTCCATATTTCCTCTTCCCTTGCACGTAAGTCTTCTCTTCTCATCGCCGATTGCGATTCGAACTCAAAACTGTTGGCCCAGTCTCGATAGTTGATATCGTATGTCAGGTCGTTCAGTCGATTGATCTTTCGATCTATATCATCTTCCACGGAGTCGCCAGTTTTATCTCTCGAGATGTTGGTACACCTGGAGAAGCTGTTTTGCTCAGTTTTGTAGCACAGAAGGTCTTCGTTGCAACATGATAAGGTATCATTGCACTGAAACAGAAAATGAACTGTCAGAACAACGCACAAACTTTCCAAATTTATTTTAAGCTTTTTTTGACTTGACTTTTATAACTTGAACTAGAGAATGTTTCTAAATGAATTCAGGCTAATCTAATAATTGCCTAAATAACTCTTTGAAAACTAAAAATAGTGAAACACTTGGTTTAAGTGAACTAAATATAATAGTGATTATGTTTCGATATACATAAATAATAAATTATCCTGTAATTAACAAAAGAAACCTTTTATTTTTGGTATAATTTCATTTTAGGTAAAAGTTTTTAACGACTAACAAAGTTAAATAGAATACATTCTTCCATTATAAGACTTAACCAAAACTAATTTTATAAGAAGGACGTTTTTAAAAGTTCCAGGTTAGGCCTGATGGTATCATGTAACTGATCATGTTTAACTGTTTTGTTATTACTGAGTACTGTTTATTACATGAGTACTGAGTACTGAGTATTACATGAGTACTGTTTTGTTATTACAAACAAGTCACCGAATTGCTTGGAAACATTGAATATTAAAATTAAACCAAATGAAATCAGTGTTATTATAAAACTACAAATGAATAATAAACAAATTAAAAATTAAAAGAACACAAAAGTTTTTTAAAATAATGTGATTATTAATTTGTGACTTCAGTTTAAATTTCAAGTAATTATCATTAAAACTGATTCTAGACTTTTGATCATTTCCCCTTGTTTTTTACCCAGTGATATTTTTTCTAGCTTATGGATTTCGGGACACTATACGACTGTAAGTTTCCAATATTTTTTTAGTTTAGAGTGTCACTGATAGGCTGACGTATATTTACCCAGAGCAAAAAAATAATTTTCTCAAAATAAAGTGTTTCAAAATTTCTTACAATCCAAACTTCTATTAGAACTCCTTTTTAAAATCCAAATTTACAACTTACGTAATATTACTGTACATCAAATACATGGTCGGTAAAATAAATACGTATAAAGTATCAGGGTGTAACTATAGAGATATCATGGTGTACTTATAGAGATATCAGGGTGTAAATATAGAGAATACAGGGTGTACTTATAGAGATATCAGGGTGTAAATATAGAGATATTAAGGTGTAACTGTAGAGATATCAGGGTGAGACTATAAAGATATCAGGGCGTAACTATAGAAATGTGTAAATATAGAGATATCAGGGTGAGACTATAGAGATATCAGGGTTTAACCATAGAAATGTCAGGGTGTAAATATAGAGATATTAATGTGTAACTGTAGAGATATTAGGGTGAGACTATAGAGATATCAGGGTTTAACTATATAAAGGTCAGGGTGTAAATATAATGATATTAAGGTGTACCATAGAGATATCAGGGTGTAACTATAGAGATATCGAGGTTTTAACTATAGAAATGTCAGGGTGTAAACATAGAGATATTAAGGTGTAACTGTAGAGATATCAGGGTGAAACTATAGAGATATTGAGTTGTAACTACAAAGATATCAGGTTGTAACTATAGAGATATTAGAATATAACTATAGACATATCAGGGCTTAACTAAAGAAATAGCAAGGTGTAACTATAGAGATATTAGAGTGTAACTAAAAGATATATGGGAGTAACTATAGAGTTAGAGTTATCAGGGTTTAACTATAGAATTGTCACGGTGTAAATATAGAGATATTAAGGTGTAACTGTAGAGATATCAGGGTGTAACTATAGAGATATTAGAGTGTAACTTAAAGATATATGGGAGTAACTATAGAGTTAGAGTTATCAGGGTTTAACTATAGAATTGTCACGGTGTAAATATAGAGATATTAAGGTGTAACTGTAGAGATATCAGGGTGTAACTATAGAGATATTAGAGTGTAACTTAAAGATATATGGGAGTAACTATAGAGTTAGAGTTATCAGGGTTTAACTATAGAAATGTCACGGTGTAAATATAGAGATATTAGGGTGTAACTGTAGAGATATCAGGGTGTAACTATAGAGATATTAGAGTGTAACTTAAAGATATATGGGAGTAACTATAGAGTTAGAGTTATCAGGGTTTAACTATAGAATTGTCACGGTGTAAATATAGAGATATTAAGGTGTAACTGTAGAGATATCAAAGTGTAACTATAGAGATATTAGAGTGTAACTTAAAGATATATGGGAGTAACTATAGAGTTAGAGTTATCAGGGTTTAACTATAGAAATGTCACGGTGTAAATATAGAGATATTAGGGTGTAACTGTAGAGATATCAGGGTGTAACTATAGAGATATTAGAGTGTAACTTAAAGATATATGGGAGTAACTATAGAGTTAGAGTTATCAGGGTTTAACTATAGAAATGTCACGGTGCAAATATAGAAATATTAGGGTGTAACTGTAGAGATATCAGGGTGTAACTATAGAGATATTAGAGTGTAACTTAAAGATATATGGGAGTAACTATAGAGTTAGAGTTATCAGGGTTTAACTATAGAAATGTAAGGGTGTAACTATAGAGATATTAGAGTGTAACTTAAAGATATATGGGAGTAACTATAGAGTTAGAGTTATCAGGGTTTAACTATAGAAATGTCACGGTGTAAATATAGAGATATTAGGGTGTAACTGTAGAGATATCAGGGTGTAACTATAGAGATATTAGAGTGTAACTTAAAGATATATGGGAGTAACTATAGAGTTAGAGTTATCAGGGTTTAACTATAGAAATGTCATGGTGTAAATATAGAGATATTAAGGTGTAACTGTAGAGATATCACGGTGTAACTATAGAGATATTAGAGTGTAACTTAAAGATATATGGGAGTAACTATAGAGTTAGAGTTATCAGGGTTTAACTATAGAAATGTCACGGTGTAAATATAGAGATATCAGGGTATAACTATAGAGATATTAAAGTGTAACTAAAAGATATATGGGAGTAACTATAGAGTTAGAGTTATCAGGGTTTAACTATAGAAATGTAAGGGTGTAAATATAGAGATATTAAGGTGTAACTGTAGAGATATCAGGGTGAAACTATAGAGATATCGTGATGTAAATATAGATATTATTATATTAATATATATATATATATATATATATATATTATAAATAGAAACTATATTATTATGAATATGGTTACACTCTATATCAGGATGTAACTATAGAGATATCAGGGTTAAACTATAGAAATACCAAGGTGTAATTATAGAGATATCAGGGTGTAAATAGCGAAATATCAGAATGTTTGCTCTTACCGTTATATTAACAAAGACCTTTTTATCTTTCATTTTTCCTTTTTTTTTTTTTATTATTTTCTTTAAATTGAAAAATTAAAATAAATTCATATCTCTTAAAGTTTATTTTGTCCAATTACTCCCAAACCAAAAAATATCTAATTACTAATTTGCACACTAACTTAAGTTATGCATCTTCATATTTGAACAAACTTTGAGCAAAATCTGTTTTATCGATTTTCATAAATTAAACCCAAACATTTTTTCCATCCCCCAAGAATTATTGGAGATATAGAGACCCGTACATTTTGTTTGTGTAATTCAGAAATAAATTTGAAGGATATTGAAGAGGACTTAAAGAATGCTTTTTTTTAATTGCAAAAGTGTGTCGACCAAAATAGGGTTTGAAAACAATTTATTTTAATTTTTTTTTAATTTACCGAGATTTGAAAAAAAACAAGTAAGTTGCATGACAGTTACAAATGTTTAATGTGTTTATCACCCATCAACGTGCAAGCGCAATGGCGCACAGAGAGAGAGAGAGAGAGAGAGAGAGAGAGAGAGAGAGAGAGAGAGAGAGAGAGAGCTGGAAGGAGAAAGATGGAGGACAATGTCCCTTGGATATTTTTTATTCAAGGGACATGAAAAATGTATTGATCATCATCTCAAGACGTAAGCTGCTGTATTTACTTTAAAAATAAAATTAAAGTAGACAAATTCAGCTTTACAACCTTCCTAAAATGTCTGATATTTTACAGCCGAGACATTTTATCAAATTTTGAACAAAAATGCTCAGTGGTCAAAATTAAATTGAAAAATGAAAAAAACGCTGATTTAGTTTTCTTTTATTAACCACTTATGAATTTGAAAAATATTAATAAAAAAATTTGCATTATTTTTCGAATTATACGAATAGACGAATCGATATTTACGCTTTCACAAACAAAAACACTGATTGAATGTACGAAATGCGCACGCGCCATTTTGTTTACAGACCTTTTCGAATTCGTTGGCACAAACCGGGTCCAGCATCCAATTGTTGGTCAAAAAGCTGTACGTTTTGTTCACGCTCTGTTCCAAGTCGTCGTAGATTCGCGTCAAGTTCGGACGCAACAAGGACAAGTTGAAAATGTCGTGGAAACGTGAAAAGTTATACGACGCACTACAACTGGAGACAACGGTAAACAAAAACACTGCAAAATTGCGACAGTCCATCTTGAAGTCTGTTTGGTATCGACATATTTCACGTATCTTTAGCATCGGCAAGTGTACCAACTTTGAGACACAATATATCCCCGGTAACTGCTGCTTTAGAATATTTGTGTTTTTATTTCTGGGAAACAGTAGCAGTTTGTAAATAAACAAAATCGCGGCACGCAGTTGTCTCGCTGACGTGATAGAAGCGCATTTAGAAAAGTATTTTTGTTTATCTTACCTTAAAATTCCTATTTCACCACTGAAATCAGCACTGAAATCTGCATATATTAGAACTTTAAACTTGTGTATTGCCACTATGTTGAGTATAATGATCTGCCTTCCCTAGCTTCGTCAATTCCACTTTTGTTGACGCGTTTCGGAGAACCTCCATCTTCAAAAACTATATATATACTCCTATATCTATATCTATAGAGTATAGATATAGTTTTTGAAGATGGAGGTCCTCCGAAACGCATCAACAAAAGTAGAATTGACGAAGCTAGGGAAGGCAGATCCATTATTCTCTTTATAGTGACAATAATCCTAACAGAAAAGAAGAATATAAAAAGAATTTGTGTATTGCATTTAAAAGAAGAAAATGATATACCAGGACCGTTGTAAAATTACATTTCTTAATTTTTATCGAATTTGCTTTTTCAAAATGCTAATTTATGCAGTTTTTATTGCTGATAACTTTCTGAAGAATCATTTGAAAATCTGATTTAAATTATGATTCTAAACGTAATAACTCCCATATATATATATATATATATATATATATATATATATATATATATATATATATATATATATATATATATATATATATTCATATATATATTTATATATAATCTAATGAAAGTTTGTGTGTTTGTTTGTTTGTTTGTTATTCAATCACGCTTTAACCACTGGACCAATTGAGATTAAATTTGGTACGTATATGGTTTAAGAATCAGAGATACATATAGGCCTATTCCCATTTTACAAAACGTCATTATACTACTTACCCAGCCCAAAATAATTATCAGTTTTTAGTTTTGTAACATCTGTTAACTATAGTTAGGTTTAATTACTGTTTACTGAACATGAGATTTAGGCACCTGAGATGGACATAGATCTAATCCCATTTTACAAATCTTAATCTATGTTTTATTTATTGCAAAAGTATTGTTTTTAATGTTACATTTTCATCTAATAATCACAATCTGGTATTTTTCATTTAAGACTATTTAATGTTTTTAAAGCAGAGTGCAGAATATATATATTATACACAATGTTATTAGGATACTTTAATTGTAAGGTAGTATATATATTTGTGTAATTACATTATATGAAAAAATGGTAAATATGCAGTGCAGCATCTATTGGAGTTTTCGATATTTTTCTTACTAAAATGCTTTATTATGTGCCCAAAAGCAAAAATCCAAAATATGAAAGCAGGAGAAGTACGATAAAAATCGAAAATAAAAGTGACCAACATAACCTCAAAATTGCTACCGGCGAAAATCGGTACCGTGTTGTACTGATTTTAGACGTATTTTTATTGTTTTACTGATCTACAGATCAGTAAAACAATAAAAATACGTCTAACACGGGTTTGGGTGATAGGAAACTCATTTTTTAAAAGAATAGTGCATAACCTAAGTGACACGGTTATTTAGGCCTAACACGGTGATGCGTGAAAAACCTTTATATTTTTTAAAGATTATTTGGCTACATATCCTAACTGTCACGGTTGTTAGGCCAAACACGGTGATGCGTAAAAAACCTTTATATTTTTTTAAAGAATACTGCATATCCTAACTGACACGGTTGTTAGGCCTATCACGGTGATGTGTGAAAAAACCTTTAAATTTTTTAAAAGAATACTAAGTATATTAACTGACACGGTTATTAGGCCTAACACGGTGATGTGTAAAAAAATTTTATATTTTTTTAAAGAATACTACATATCATAACTGATATGATTGTTGGGCCTATCATTGTGATGTGTGAAAAAAACCTTTATTTTTTAAAGAGTTTCCAAACCTTAACTGACACGGT
This sequence comes from Callitettix versicolor, assembly GCA_022606455.1. Lineage (NCBI taxonomy): Eukaryota > Metazoa > Arthropoda > Insecta > Hemiptera > Cercopidae > Callitettix > Callitettix versicolor. The sequence goes on from CM040190.1 coordinate 3,191,101, forward strand.
TGTCAGGCCTAACATAGTGATGCGTGATAAATCTTTATATTTTTTTTAAAGAATACTCCATAAGCTAACTAACTTAGTTGTTAGGCCTAACACGGTGATGCATTAAAAGAACCTTTTATTTATTTTTTTCAAAAGAGTACTCCATAACCTAACTGACACGGTTGTTGGGCCTAATACGGTTATGCATGGAAAAAACTTTATATTTTTTTTAAAGAGTACTCCATAACTTAACTAACACGGTGATGCGTGAAAAAACCCTTATATTTTTTTAAAGAGTACTACGTATCCTGACACGGTTGTTGGACCTATCACGGTGATGCGTCAAAAAACCTTTATATTTTTTTAAAAAATACTAGGCTACATATCCTGACACGGTTGTCAGGCCTAACATAGTGATGCGTGATAAATCTTTATATTTTTTTAAAGAATACTCCATAAGCTAACTAACTTAGTTGTTAGGCCTAACACGGTGATGCATTAAAAGAACCTTTATTTATTTTTTTAAAAAGAGTACTCCAAACCTAACTGACACGGTTGTTGGGTTAAACGGTGATGCAGGAAAAAACCTTAATTTTTTTTAAAGAGTACTCCAAAACTTAACTAACACGATTGTTGGTCCTAACACGGTAATGCATGATCTTTAATGTATATTATGATTGCGGGCAAAGCCGTGATGGGTAACAGCTAATCATATTATATTTCTGAAAGTTTGTTTTTGTTTATTTGTTTGTTATTCAAATACACTTTAACTACTGGACCAAATGAGATTACATTTGGTGTGAACACGTTTTAGGTATCTGAGATAAACACAATACTATTCCAGTTTAATTATATAATAATGACTTTTTAATAATACAGTATTTTATTAAAATATGACATGATCCTGTTTTAGCGTATCGAGTAGCAAAAATTTATATGTCTTGGCCGAAAACCATAAATCGTATAATATTGTATATAGCAATATATTAAAATGAAATGACCTATTCTGATTTTGAAAATCGACTATAAATTTTATTGCTTACATTATAATTGCAGGCAAATCCGCAACGGGTAACAGCTAGTATATATATATATATATATATATATATATATATATATATATATATACACACACACACACACACACACACACACGAAAATTAAAAAGTGATCTAGAGGTCAGGAAGGGCTCTCATTTCAAAGTCCCGGGGGCAGGCGGCCTAGTTGATAACGTACTGGGCTTTCACCCCGAGGACCCGGGTTCGATTCCCGGCCAGGGCTTGGCATTTTCATACGCTATAAGTCATCCCATCGTCTGCATTAGCCCAAGTGTGCACAATCCCGGTTCGGGATCTTACCATGATGGCCGCCCGAATAGCTCAGGTTTCAATAGAAATTCGCTAGTAATCTTTCGGCTATTTAGCTGACATAAAACAAAATACATAAAATCAAGATTAAATTCAAAATTAAGATTATTTCGAAGAAAATCACATTTTTCCCAAACATTAATTCCTGTACAACTCGGGACAAATAAGTTGTCCGACAAAGCCCATTTGTAACTTTATTACATAAAAATTATACTCTTAGAAAGTCTGTTTAAGGTGCACTGACGTCATCAGTATTTTGCGCAAATTGGGATTTATTTTGAAAATATGAACCCTGACCTCCGTGTAATATTAATATACCCAGTTCTCTTTTTCATATTCACAGTTTACGGCAAACAGTAAGGCTATAAGGAAGGTCAACAATACTAATTATAACACAATAATTGAACAGCAACAACTTTACATACATAATAACTTAATGTCAAACAACCCCGATTCTTGATATGTTAAAGCTGCCTTCCCCTTGTTTTGCCCCTCTTTTTAATTGACGTTAATTGACGGTCGTTTAAATACGACCGTGTTCCACTGAATTTATTCTATAAATTCAATACGGAATCATAAAAATGTTAATTATTTTTTTTTTTTTTTTTTTTTTTTTTTTTAACGTCCGACTATTGTACACACTTGGACTAATGCAGACGACGAGTTAATGATACAAGCGGAAGGGAAAATCTGTTTTAAAAAAATGCCAAAGGCCGAAAACATTTGAAGTTTTAAGCGGTCAGATATTCTGCCCAAGTTAAGCGCAGAATTAATCATAAAAGTTATTTTTGTAAAATCTTGCAATCATAGTGTTTCATTAAAATTTCGTTGACGCGTTTCGGAGAACCTCCATCTTCAAAACCAATATCTATATCATAGATATAGAGATGGAGGTTCTCCGAAACGCGTCAACGAAAGTAGAATTGACGAAGCTAGGGAAAGCAGGTCATTATACTGAACACACTGATAATAATCGTAGCAGAAAAGAAGAAGAATATAAAAAGAATTTGTTTCGTTAAACTGAGGGATTTTATGTTTCGTAATGTTGGCAGTGCGTTATAGATTACAAACAGTGTCTATGCCATAGCGTAATGGAGCAGCTGAGATGGCTTTGATAGACTTATTATTTGTTGTTCCTTGTGTGGTATACGTACACACCTGTAATACTAAGGCTCTAGCTGGCTTTGTGGTAAACCATGGTGACGAAGAGGTTAAACTGTTCTGCAAGAAGGAAGGCGAACAGGTGAGACCATTTTGTTGATGTTGATTTAATGACCGTTTCATCGCCATTTCATCATTTTCAAAGTGTTTCAATTCATATATTTGTTTAGATAAGTAGACGTACACTTGTTAATTAGTTAACCGTTAGTGTCTAAACGTTAATTCAAAATTAGACATTATAATTAACTACGTTATTCACACCCATAGTGTTTAGATGCTGTTATTTCAAAATTTAGAATTTTAGCAAAGAGCGTCATGGTGTCAGCACGGTGAAAATATATTTTGATTTTCAAAACAAAAAAATATTATTGTAACTTTCTTAAGAAGCAAATTTTTTTCATTAACCAATTTCTATTGGAAAATATGTTTTTGGAGCTGCCATCATGGTAGTATCCAAAGCCCAAGACCTTGTAATGAGCACTGATCCTGACTCTCTAGATAACATTTCTGAGGGAATATATATATATATATAATATATATATATATATATTAATATTATTATTTGCGTATAGACCCTTTTGGATCACGCAAAGCACTCCGACTCATGTCTTGTTCCTTCTAATCCTCCACACCTCCCTCATCCTGTCCCCATGGATCCTCCTCCGCTCCTCCGTCCATTTAACCCCTGCTCCCTTTGGGATTTCATTCTCTGGGACCTTCCAATCGAGCATCTTTCTCCTGTATGCGTGCCTGTCAACGTCTGTTGAGTCTATTTCTGCGTCATGTAGGTCTATTCTGACTTGTGCGATCCACGACGTTGTTGATTTGACACCTTGTATATACTTAAGGATTCTGTTAGCAAGTCTCGTTGTTGGGAGTCTACTGATGTGTCCATAGAACCGAAGTCTCCTTCTTCTGATATCTGCTGCCAGGTTCGATATCTTCTCTGTGGTCTTCCGGGAATGCAACCTGTATCCATCTTCTGTTGATCTCGGGCCAAGGATCTTCCTCAAGATTTTGCGTTCTTCCTTCAAAATATCCTCCATGGTAGCTTTTGTGTGGAGTGCTAGCGTCTCGCTTGCATATAATGCCTCCGGTTTTATGACTGTGTTGTAGTGTCTGATTTTTGTGTGCGTCGACATACATCTTATTGTAGATATCACGCGTTATACCAAGAGCCCTCTTCATTCAAGTAGCGAACCCTTCATGCTCAGCCTTCTCGCCACCTGTGGGTTCAGCCTTTCTCCACCAGATATTTCAAGAATTTCTTCAAAGATATTTGAAGTGCTTGACTCTGTTATTCAAGAGATATTTATATATATATTGTTATTCTAAGGCGAAAAGCACATTGAGGCTATTATCGCCTCCCTAAATGTAAATGTGAGTGTAAAGTTTTAAAATCGTAAGTGTAATGTTGTAAGTGTAAGTGTGTGTTAGACTCGGGTACCGCGAGGGACGTCTAAATCCTCTCAATAGGTGCAGCTAGTCTGCACCCCCCTGCGGGGTATATGTATATATATATATATATATATATATATATATGTGTGTGTGTGTGTGTGTGTGTGTGTCTATTTTATGCAAACGTTTTTGCATTTTTTGTCCAATTTGATTCAAACTTTGTACAAAATCGTTTTTGATAATAGCTTAGACAAGTTCGTTAAGCATCCAAAATTCTTTAAGCAGTTTCAAAATGGCAGAAATTTCAAACATTTAAAAATTCATAACTATTTGTCTTAGATATTTTTGAAAACCTTTTTTCTCTAAAACCAGAGTTAAAAAAAAAAAAAAACGTTTTGAAATTTGGAAAGCAGATGCATTTGAAACATAAAAATGGACGTTGTAGTTATATTTTATATTTGCATGACCTGTTAATAAAGCAATATAATTCATTATGTTTAGATTATTTAATACAATAGGCCTTACTTTGTTCTACTTTCGTATTTAAAACCATAACCTATAAAATTAACGACTTAATTTTATACATTGAACTTTTACAATGTATTGGAATGTTTACAATGAAACTGCATTTTACATTAAATGCCTAAATGAGGCTACATTATTTAATGTTCACTAAAAGCAGAGTTTTTTATTTAATAATATTTACATATTAGAACTGGCCTGGATTGTCTTACCGATTCTACTTTCAAAACTGATTCGTTCAATAATTATTTAAGCCTTCGATACAGTAACATTCAAATATTACTTTCAACAGTGTTTATTTTCAACAATCAGCTGTTTTGGTACATACAATTAAATATTTGCCATATAACGTCTGCATTGTTCTGCGTTTTCACGGGGACATTTTATACTGCTACTGAAATTTTGTTTACAAACCTTTTATCGGTTTTAAGTCGGTCTTATTTTAATTTAACGCTTTAAAATTGAAATGTATGAGGTGCGGGTGTTCCCCAGTGTTCTGATGAACCAGCAGGTACTCCATATCTGTAGTTTCACTTAGGCTGGTCCTTATTTTTGGTATTAATTAACAAAATATTTTTACTCGTGGTTTAAAAATAGAAGTGCTGACAGATTCTGTTAACGTGAAACTAAATAAAACCTTCACACATAAACAACTGAATTGTAAACCAGATTAGGCTAAATTTAGGCAAGTGAAAGTTTTGGATAATTACCCACGTGCAGGTCTAACCTAACCTAACCTGACCAATTTACTAAGACCCGCATCTTTACCAGAAACAGGTGACAGACTGGATTTGATTTTAGGAAATAATATCTTTCAAGGCTGTAGAAGGACTGTACGTACACGGCTGATTTATTTGTAATTATTAATAAACAAAACTTATTTTATTTCAGCTTTATGTCATCTATATAAACAGGCCGAAATCACTAATTCACTGACCACTGTATTTCAAGAACGATAAGACCTGTGGAGTTGAAATTTTGACCCTAAATACAGCAAAGCTGGGTTTAAGAAAAAATCTTCTTTAATTGCTTCAAAGTAGAACTCGAAAATTTAAGTTATTTTCATTTTTTGCCCAATTTTCACTGTAAAACGGCTTAAAGCACTTGAATAACCTTTTTTTGTTGTTATATGGAGCTGTAAGAAGGCTTAAACACTTGTGCGCCTATTTGAAACAAAATGGCCGACTTACAAAATTTCTGATTTATTTAAAAAAGGGTATTTCCTTACGCTCTAGCAGCCAAACAACTGGCCTAACCGGCATTGTTACTGTATGACCTATTCATGTGAAATTTTTAATGCCAGAATCAGTGTTTCGGTATTTAGTGTATTGGTCTAACAATTTAACTGTTATGCCGACAGATGTACCAATAACAATAACTTATTTAAAACAAAAGCTCGCCCAAAATCTACTTTACATTGAAACAAACTTTGTAAGTCAGGTTTTAAATTAAACTGCAAATTTCTATTCCCTAAGAAATACCGCAACGAAGCGCATGTAGTAAATAGATTAAGATAACAGATACTGTGACGTGAATATGGTATTAAAATTTACGACGGACATAAAAGTTCAGAGGTTCGTTTACAAACAATAGTAGCACGCAGTTGTCTGGCTGACGTGATGGAAGCCAATTCAGAAAAATTAGCAATTTCACAATATCGGAAAAGTAACACCCAAACCCGGAACCTTGATTTTTTTTTAACGTCCGACTATTGTGCACACTTGGACATTGCAGACGATGGGATGGTTTATAGCGTATGAAAATGCCAAGCCCTGGCCGGGAATCGAACCCGGGTCCTCGGGGTGAAAGCCTAGTACGCTATCCACTAGGCCACCGAGGCGGCTATTTCTTAAACTCAACTTTGCTGTAATTAGGGTCATAATTTCAACTCCACAGGTTTGTGTTTTTTTTTGTGTTGCACAAACGTCCGACTATTGTGCACACTTGGGCTAATGCAGACGATGGGATGATTTATAGCGTATGAAAATGCCAAGCCCTCGCCGGGAATCGAACCCGGGACCTTGAAATGAGCACCGTTGCCGACCTCTAGAATACTATTTTAGATATCGTTAAAATATTTAAATATATATATTATTTATTATATATTTATTTTATATATTATATGTATACTATATTTATTATTTCTTATTATTATTTATTTATTATGTATATTATATTTATATTTATTTATATATTATATTATATATAAATGTTATTTTAAAGCGAAAAGCACATTGAGGCTATTATCGCGTCCCTAAATGTAAGTGTGAGTGTAAAGTGTTAAAGTCGCAAGTGTAGTGTTGTAAGTGTAAATGTGTGTTAGACTCGGGTACCGCGAGGGACGTTTAAATCCTCTTAATAGGTGCAGCTAGTCTGCACCATCCTGCCTGTGTAGCAGTATTTGTGTTCATATATAAGTTCATTACAACGTTCCAAATTCTACATTGAAGGATCGTGTGTATATTGCAAAAACACAACGTGCTTTAGGGTATAAAACCTTATTTAAAAAAAGTGGTCACCCTACAGTCTTTACAGAAGCTGATGAAAAGGACTTGGCCGATAGGTTGATGGATCTAGCAAGTAGGGGTTTTGGTTGTACTCCCATGCAAGTGAGAAATGCAGCTTATTCTTTTGCTGAAATGAGAGGATTAAGACATCCTTCAGATAAAAATCTTAGAACTGCTGGGAAAGACTGGTTTTCCGGATTTATAGAGCGAAACCGTGGTTTATCTTTAAGAAAGCCGAAAGGTTTGTCAAAGGCACGAGCTGAAGGGCTAAATAAGAATGTTGTGACTTTTTTAAGCTTTATAAAAAAATAGTTAAAAAATATAAACATCAAAAAACTATCGCCATTTCAAACCATTATAACTACTCCTACAAAGAAACAGTCGAAGAGAAAACGAAGACAGCAACAGTACACCAATATATATATATATATATATATATATATATATATATATATATATGTGTGTGTGTGTGTGTGTGTGTGTGTTGTGTGTGTGTGTGTACAACTTAGCACTAAAATCGATTGTCTTAATAGCTTGGACAAGTTCGTTAAAAATCGAAATTCGTTCAGCATTTTTAAAATGGCGATAATTTCGAGTTTTTAACGTTTTTTTATAATTATTTTTTTAAATCTGATTTCACCACCGTAATAATCATTAAAACCTGCATAAGTTAGCGTTTTGAATTTTCTAAATCCTTTGATTTTTTTTCCGGCGAAAAACCGTTCAGGTTATCATCGCCGTCACGAAGAATGAAAGTATATAAAAAAAAATTAATCCTTTGAAATTAACAATATTATTTAGGTTGGTCAGGGTTTATCTTTATAATTTCAAAGTTTAAACGTTAATATATTCAGATATTAACGCTGAATATGATGGTGAAATCTGAATTTCAAAAAGGGTAAAATAAAGAAATATAGTTTTCGAAGTTTGCTTCTATCACGTCAGCGGGTTACTTTGAATCTGAATTCACTGTCATACTTTGTCAGGATTTTCAGAAAGACTTCAAACCTATGCTGAATTTCAATAGGTATAACACGTATTTAAATGAAGCTATAATAAAATTAAGGTCACGTGAAACGAGACGCCACTTATTTGAACTTTGACTCAGCAACAGACATAATATTTTCAGAAAAAGTTAAGTCTAAACGTTTTTGTTGTTTTCCAGTGCAAATTCGACCGCAACTGCTGCGGCATGCTGGAGTGCAAAATGTCCGCCGAGAACGACATCAACTCCTTCTGCCAGTACCGTTACGTCCCTGAAGACTACGTGATCGGCAACAACAAAGGTTTACAATGGGAAGACTACCAGGCGTTAGAGAGCGAAGAAATGGAACGTAGGAACTTGGATACGTCACTAAAAGACCTTGAAGAGAAGAACCTTCAGGCTTGGGGCAAGATCGTCGAACTGGTCAATCTCAGAAAGGAAATGGACAAGATAGAACTGAAGAACTTGAGGGAGGAACAGGAAGCAGCGGAGATTAAACGGCTCACTGAATACAAGAAACAGCTGGAAGCGAAGGACGAAGCGGATTTGAAGAGGATGCAGTTCTTGAACGAACTGAACCAGCTGGAAGAAATGGAAAGGCAGAATGTGAACAAGACCTTGATGAAGCAACAGGCGGTGTCGGATCTGTACCGCGACATGTTGGAGAACATCGCCAAGAAGGAACAACAGATGCGTGGGGAAGGCGCTGGAGTCTTAAGCGAACAATAAATTATTTTTTGTACACAAGTTCCGAGACCTTATATTTATTTATAATTAACCTAGTGATACTCATACACAATAAACGACAAAAATTAAAAAAATATTCCAAAAACAAACCTTTCTCACATTCAACTATTCGGACAGTAAAGAAAATTGTTCTAGCAACATCAGTTGTGTTGTTGTTCTCTCTCTCTCTCTCTCTCTCTCTCTCTCTCTCTCTCTCTCTCTCTCTCTCTCTCTCTCTCTCTCTCTCTCTATATATATATATATATATATATATATATATATAAAAGCATGAAATTCCGTTTATCGTAACAAATGATTCTTAAAGCAGGCTACCTGTTAAAGTAGAAATATTTCATTATTTATTGGCCTGCCATTCTTTTTTTGAAAGTAGATTTCGTGATTATCATATTACAGACAAATGTTTTGTGCACGGCTAGTACAACTTGGGCCTGAGCACTGGACCACGTGCAGCTGATGTGCTTTAACAGTTCCAATAGTTTTTGTAATGCGTGTATCTTGTGGGCTAACTGTGTTGGGAATTTTAAGATTTTTTCCATAAAGCGGTCAAAATTAGACCTTGTAATGCAGGGGCGTTATTGTTAAAGCAGGAGCGCCATCTTGAAACGAAAGTAAATAGGGGAAAACTTAGACACACACCGTTCAGGCTTTATAAAAGATATTTTCGTAATAAATTTCAAAAATCGGTCGGCGAGTTTTGCCCAAACTGATTAAATGATAAAGTCAAGTTAAAATAGAGACCACATTACTCAGTCTCTTGTTAAGGCTTTCTCGTAAATAACAATTGCAACAAAAACAAAAACTTATTTGTCGCTATCTATCCAATACTTCCGGTCATCAACTTCCGGTTCAAAAGCTATCAGGTACAAAACCGGAAATGCATTCATGATGGGATTTCTAAATAGACTTTCTATTTTGACTGTGAATATTTCTTACATATTAGTACTTTATTATGGTTCATAACTTTGATGTAAAAAAACAAAAATTAAAATACTTGTAAGTTAAATTACACACAAATATTTCAAAACTGTTACACTTTCAATATTACATTAAAAAGTGTTTTTTTCGGCGAAAAACCGTTAAGGTTATCATCGCCGTCACGCAAAATAAAAGCATAAAAAATTAACAAAAATTTACTTAAATGAGAAAAAACAACAACAAACTATAATAGTAAAAATAAATTAAACAAAAATTTAAATAACAGGTATAACTATATTACAATAACGAATACTTAAGAACTAAATAACAATGAATAAAATTTAATAACAATTCGTAAAAGTATATATAAACATAACAGAGATAAAGTTATTTAGACAAAATAAATAAAATAACACAAGCAATAACAAATATATAATTAAATTTTATTTAAAAAATTCAGGCGATGAAGGACGTCTAGGACCCGGTCAACGGCCGAAGTACTATCTCCCAACATCGTCTGCAAACAGTTGCTCAGACCACACGTAACACACAAATTTTGGAAACCATCACAATCGAGCAGTATATGTTTTATTGTGGTCAATTCCCTAAAAAAAAGTGTCAATATACAGCGTTTATGCGCACCCACGGAAATTATCTTTATTATTATTTTTGACCTCTCGAACCAGGTTTTTCTGGGACAGGTTTGTTTTATTCAAATTAATGGCTATCTTAAATAATCGAGCCACGCTAGACGTGAATTTCCCAAAAACATTATTACACTAATTTTTTTTTTTTTTTTGTAGTTTGATTTCACCAACACAAACAATATTAATATATGTGTATTCTCGCTTAGAATTACAACTCTATTAAAAAAACAAAAATGAACCCTGACCAATGTCAAATTGAATTTCTCAGTTTAACAATTTGTGAAAATTCAAAATGCTAATTTACGCAGTTTTTATCACTGATTACCTTGGTGAAATCATATTTTCATAAATATTTAAGACAGAATATTTATGA